>JAVXUP010002552.1:0-122455 GCA_033070095.1 Escallonia herrerae | reverse complement strand
TACGATGTAGAAATAGTATTCTCCTTGTTTACCCCCATTTCTTAAAGGACAAGTCATATCAAATCTTTTGAATTAGGGCTTTTTATGGTTTCTCAATTTAAACGAACTAAGATAAATTCACATGCTTCTGCGTGGCAGTTAAAAGAAAGCAAAACTTTTACTCCAACGAAGTATTTGTTAGACAATAGCGGAAGGTAGTGGCCTAATATGGCTGGTCTTATCTTGATTTGTTGGAGAGAAAGTTATACAGAGAATTCTACACTAAAACCTCTTCCAAGGTTCTGCTTATATAGGACTCAGTACCCTTCTAGATGCATAGTAATCAATGCTAAGTACGTGAACATAAAATGGATAATGAACCTAAACCTGATGCATGAATCCTATAAGTCTGATGCATGTACTAGTAGACATCTAGATTTTTCTAGAATTACATTCTAACACTCCCCCTTAATTCTGAAAAATCTCAAACTCCGAGCTTGTCTCAAAAATAAAGAAACTTGTCTGTAGAAACTGGTTTAGTGAAGATGTCTATCACTTGTTCTCCAGTCTCGCAAAACTTGAGTTCTATCTCTCCTTTATCAACTAGCTCTCAAATGAAATGATAACGGATCTCGATGTGTTTAGTACGGCTGTGAAAAACTGGATTCTTAGTCATAGCAATGGTTGACATATTGTCACAGAAAGCTGTTGTTGGGAGCCTTGGTCATGTTTCATATCTCTCAAAATTCGCCTTAGCCATATTGCTTCACAAGCTGCATTTGTAGCTGACATATACTCTGCCTCGGCTGATGATAAAGCAACAGTTTTTTGCTTCTTTGAAGACCAAGACACAACATTCTTCCCTATGAAAAATGAATAACCTGACGTGCTCTTTGTATCATTGGAAGACCCTGCCCATTCACTATCGGTGTAACCAATCAAGTTGTGATCTTCATCTCTTGTGTAGAAAACTCCATAGCTTTGTCCCCTTAACATATTTTAGGATCCTTTTCACTGCTGCAAAATGAAGTTTGCTAGGCTCACTCATAAACCTCGACACAATGCTCACAGCATAAACAATATCTGGCCTTGTATTGGTGAGGTAAATGAGTGATCCCACAAGCTTCCTATATAAAGTCTCATCTGCCTTCTTTATACTATCATTCTTTGAAAGTTTTCCATTAACAACCATAGGAGTAGGAGCTGGTTTGCACTTTGCCATATGAAATTTCTTTAACAACTGAGAAACATACTTCTCTTGAGAAACAAAAATGCTCCCATGTTCTTGCTTCACTTGCATGCCAAGAAAGTATCTCACAAGGCCTAAATCTGTCATCTCAAACTCCTTCATCATGCCTGTTTTAAAATCTGCCATCATTTGCTGATTAGTCCCCATGTAGATAAGATCATCAACATATAGGCAAACAATGAGAAAATCATGAGTGCCTTGAGTCTTGATATCACTACAAGAAATAAGGGCTTTAGCGACCGCATTTTGCGACCGCCAAGATATGCGGTCGCTAAAGTTTAGTTTAGCGACCGCTGTTATTTGTGGTCGCTAAAGATCCACATATTCTGAAGGTCAACAAAAACTTGGCGCAACCAACTTTTAGCGACCGAATTTTGCGACCGCGTTTTCAGTCGCTAAAATTAGCGACCGGATTTGCGACTTCTCTTGGCCGTCGCTAATATTTTAGTCAAAATAAGTCCTTCACCTTTATGACTTTGCCCTATTCTTGACTGTTTCTCACTTCCCAGAACTTCCCCTCTCCCCCCTTCCCTTCCCAGCGACCACCAACCACCGTACACAGCATGCTGCCGCCAAGGCCACCTATCCACGAAGCCCACGCCATCGCTACTGCCGGCCCTGCCTCTGGCGCGCCGCCCCCAAGCCGCTGCTCACCCTCTCTCCCCAACGTAAGTCTTCCCTGCTTGTTAATTGATCGTCACAGAATCGTAGTAAGAACTAATTGAATAGCAAACATAAGGAACAAATTAGCATAAACTTGAATATAGATCAACAAAAACCCTAGAAATGAGATAGAGATGATGTCGATTTTTGGTCGGGCTCTAATTTCAGGACAATTATGGAGTACATAAGAAACTAAGGGTCAGAAATCGTTATAATTGCTCTGCAGAAGATAGTTTAAGGCTAGTTGAACTTTTCACTTATGAAATTTTGTACATTTTTTCAATTAAGACCCTTTGTTCTTTAAATTTGAGCGTTAAAATTTGAAAGAATTTTCAGAAAGAGTAGGAACATTTCTCTGTAAGGTTGTGGTTTTAACAAGTTGAATGCAGACAGATTTAGAAACTATTGGTTGTCATAGCTGCTTGATTTTGTTTGCTGGGCATTGTGTACCAAACTGACTTAGAAGACCAGCTCACTACAAGAAAATAGGTCTTTAGTGACCGCGTTTAGCGACCGCAAGTAAAAGCGGTCGCTAAACTATACGTTAGCGACAGATTTAGCGACCGCCTCTTTACGCGGTCACTAAATATATCATTAAATGGTGCGGTCAACGAAATAATTTTGGCGGGTATTTTTAGCAACCGATTTTAGCGACCGCTGTGCAGTCGCTAAATTTAACGGTCACTAAAATGGTGGCTAATATGGTCGCTAAATTTAGCGACCGCGGCAGTGGTCGCTAAAGGCAGTCGCTAAATATAGCGACTGTCTTTAACGACCACTGTCGCGGTCGCTAATCTCAGGTGTTGCTCATTAATGGTTTTCACTTTACATCCATGTTTGATATTGATTTGTATCCTTTCCGTCAAGGAGTTAATAAAAGATCTATTTGAAGCATAAATATGTAAGGGTACAAAAAACAGTAACAATTAGTACTACTATTTCTATACTTTTCCCCCCTGAAATTTGGCTTTGGGAAAAAGGTGATTTCTTGCATTTAGAAACCGGTGTATTGAAGTATCTGCCTCACAGTTTGCCGTGTTAAGAGTTTAGAATATGTGATGAAGCTTTACCATCGACCAACAGTGTGCTTATCTGTCACTACAAGAATATAGGCCTTTAGCGACCGCTAATTTTCGCGGTCGCTAAATGTCTATTTAGCGACTGCTTAACTAGCAGTCGCCAGGAAAGTAAAAGAAGGGGGGTGTTTATCAGAGATGCCTTTTCTCGTTATTTCACCCATTAATTCTCAGTAAGCACATTGAAGTTGGTAGTAATTGTACGTCCATTTATATGGGCTAATAATGGAATGACAAAGAAAGAAGGTTGCTCTCCTACTGTAAGCTTATTTTGGCGTCTCCTTCTACTGATGGGCTGAGAGCCTACAGCAGTAATTGAGCTGCAACAGTCATGTACTTCTACCCAAATGACCAACCTGTCCTAATTGTCTCTGATCTTTGACCACCTGCAGCAGGGACCACCTTAGTGTTTGACTATACTTCTGCAAGGCCTAATTTGAACTTCTAGAATTGGTGTAGCTGTGGGGGACGTGTGAATTCAATTCACCTCTTGTTGAGAAGAAAATGTGATTATTGGCAGACTTGGGTGTGTCTTTGCGTAAGCGGACTATAATTCGAGAGATCGTGTAACATTTATTCTTGACAACAACAAAATATTATCAACTAGTACTCTAATAGGTGTGGAACTGAACTCGGCCGATCAGACGAGCTTCTTTAGTCCGACAAACTAGAACTTTGTGTGAATTGTTTCAAGTATGGCTTTAGTCTTATCCATCAATGAGTGCAGCCTACTGTTGCTACAGTTGAAAACTTGATAATGGTGGACTGGTGGTGGCTAGAATTATGGAGGTACCAAAGAGGATGATTATGTCCAATGTTAAAAACTAGACATCTTTGGAAATCAGGAAATTCTAATATTTGATAGTACTGTAGAGTCGTTAATAACTTTGGGGAAAAGAAAGATGGTACAATCGCTGACAAGGCATCACAACAATTACACATGGGGTCTCACACATACTAAGGCATTTTCAGAGTTCATACTTCACATACTAATTCTCTTTTCTTCTTCAGTTTGCACATAACATAGCTTAAAGTCTGTTCTTTTGGACCTAAGTGTGCACTTACTAGGAAGAGAATCCAAGGGGTATGCATTTCTTTCTACTACTTACTTTTGCTTTTAATGGTTTTAATGTGGCAGGCAGAGAACGTCGTTTTAATTCATTAGGTAAGCATGCAGCATGTGTAAAGCATGGAGTCAATATCTTATGTTTTGCGCCATAGTTTCTTTGTTCTTATGGATATGTTGGATGCATGCTATGTTTTGCTTTACATGCCTTATTAGTTGTCTTTAGAATGTCTCGTAATTTCAAGACAACACAGTATTTCAGATGGTTGTTACTAGTGCATGTTGGATTAGCTGTCTTAGGATTTTAAAAAGCATACTTGTTCGTTTGACAGTTTTTAAAAGCATACTTGTTCATTTGAGAATTGAGATTGTTGAAGGAGGATGGGACCCAATTGGATTGAAATATCAGATACGTGCATTTTGAACAGCTTTTTTTCCCATTTGAGCGTTGATTATTTGATTTTTAATTTTAGGTTATTAATTATGCATAGAGCATTTGAGAATTGAGATCGTTGATGGAGGATGGGACCCAATTGGATTGAGGCGATCAGATATGTGATTTAGTTGAATGGTGGGTTGAAATTAGGTTAACGCGCTTATGAAACATGACATGGTGGGTTGAAATTAGGTTAATTAGGTTCATCTTCCATAGGATAATTAGGTTAATAAGAATCATCTTCCATGGGGTGAAATTCTGGTTCCACCACCGATTAGCCCTAATCAACACGTGTCTGACACGGAGCTTTGATAGTGCTAATTAGCACTAATCATCCCTACTTAATCCTGATTAACACTCACTTGTAAGTGACTGGTCAATATATTTTTTTTCAAATTGAAGGTTAATTTTGAACTCGACTTGAATAGGTTTAACAGGCAGTGAGAGATATATATCATGTCAGTGGATAGAAGTTGGATGCGAAGGAGGATTGCTCCAAGTGGGATTGGGGTATCAGAAGAGTTTAGACAGGGAGTAAACGGGTTTATTCTATTTGCTTTGAATCAACGGAAGTTTGTGGATGACGGCACGATTAAATGTCCGTGCAATGATTGTCAGCTGTTAAGTTGGAAAACCCCCGACGATGTAAGTTTTGATCTGTTTCGTAGAGGTTTTATGAGTAACTATACGAATTGGACTCAGCACGGGAAACCAAGTTTGAGGGTGCTCACTGAGGTCACCGCTGAGTTCAGACAGTACAGTCTTAGAGATCCGGGATTTTCCCAGTATCAACATATGGTAATGGAGGCTGGGCCTAGTGGGATTAATTGGGATAACTATTTTAACGATGGTAACCCTAATGTGGAAGAAGAGCCAAACCCGAGCGCACATAAATTTTATAAATTGTTACAAGACTCTGAGGAGCCAATATGGAATGGAAGTACAAAGCACACCAAGTTTTCTGCTGTGACAAGGATGCTACACTTAAAGTCTGAGCATGGTCTAAGTGATAGGGGTTTTGATGCTTTTTTGAAGCTTAATAAATAAATGTTGCCAGAGGATGAGAAGTTGCCTGACACGTACTATAGTGCTAAGAAAATGATGATGAAACTTGGTTTGGGGTACCAGAAGATAGATGCTTGCAATAATGATTGTGTCTTATTTTGGAAGGAGAACAATGACTTGAACGAGTGTCCGGTTTGTGGACATGCAAGATATAAACCGACCAGTGGGAATAAAAGAAAGATAGCATGGAAGATATTGCGGTACTTCCCGCTGACACCAAGGCTTCAAAGGTTGTACTACTCTTCTAAAACGGCAGAGCACATGAGATGGCATAGCCACGTCCGCAGTAAAGTTCCCGATTTATTAAGACACCCTGCCGATGGAGAGTCATGGAAGGAATTTGATTATCGACACCCATCTTTTGCTGCAGAAGTTCGAAATGTGCGACTTGGGCTCGCTACCGATGGGTTTAATCCTTTTGGGCACTCTAGCACACCCTACTCTACGTGGCCTGTGATCATTGTCCCGTATAACCTTCCTCCGGACATGTGTATGAAGAAACAATTCATGTTTTTATCATTACTCATTCCTGGACCTACGAGCCCAGGTAGAAATATAGACATGTACTTGCGGCCGTTGATCGATGAGTTAAAACATCTGTGGGAAGTTGGAGCCCCAACATTTGATGCATCTCTTAAACAGAACTTCAACTTGAGGGCAGCAGTCATGTGGACTATCAATGACTTCCCTGCATACGGTATGTTGTGTGGGTGGAGTACACACGGTAGGTTGGCATGTCCTTATTGTATGGAAATGAGTAAGGCTTTCACCTTAAAGCACGGGGGGAAGGCTTCCTTTTGGGGGTGTCACAGACAATTCTTACCACCTAATCACCCATTTCGAAGGCAAAAAGATAAGTTTGATAAAACGGTGGAGCGTCGCCTTGAAACACATGACAGATTGTCTGGCGAGGAAGTGTATATGTGCGTAAAGGACCTTGACATGGATGCGGTACCATTTGGAAAGTGTGGTGCTAGTCTAAAACTTCCTGGCTTTGGAAAAAAAACACAACTGGAAGAAAATGTGCATCTTTTGGGGGCTACCTTATTGGCCGACCCTCCTTCTGCGCAACAATCTCGATGTTATGCACATTGAGAAAAATATTTTTGAAAATGTGTTTAATACAGTCATGAATGTCAAGGGCAAATCAAAGGATCACTTAAAAGCACGTAGAGATATGCAGGTGATGGGTATACGGCGTGAATTGCATCCACGAATGGTTAATGGTAAGCTGATTTTGCCCAAAGCAGTATATACACGAGTGGGTAAAACTGTTGAAGCTGCCAGATGGCTATGCATCTAATATATCACGCTGTTGTAACCTTGCAGATTGTCAGTTTTATGGTCTAAAGCGTCACGATTGTCATGTATTCATGGAAAGATTTATACCAATTGTCTTTCGTGACCTCTTGCCGAAACCAGTAAATGAAGCATTGACTGAACTTAGTCATTTCTTCATGGATTTGTGCTCAAAGGTGCTCTGAGAGAGTGATATTAAGATTCTTGAGAAAAACATTATTGAGACAGTGTGCAAGTTAGAGAAAATATTTCTCCCGTCCTTCTTTGACTCGATGGAACATTTGACCATTCACTTAGCATATGAGGCTAGAGTGGGCGGACCTGTGCAGTATCGATGGATGTATCCATTTGAGAGGTGATGTCGCCCATCCATCTTTAAATTGTATTTCATTCTTGCACACATGCGTTGATTACTGAAATCAATCCTTATTTCTTACATAGGTATATGTTTGACCTTAAGAAAAATGTGAGAAACAAAGCCCGGGTTGAAGGTTCAATTGCAGAGGCTTACATCCTTGAGGAGCTTACCAACTTCTGTTCCCTTTACTTTGAGACTGATGTTGATACAAAGATGAATCGACTTGGTCGCAATGACAATAGTGTCGACACAAAATTCGATGAGCGTCTTTCCATATTCAAGCATCTTGGTCGTGCACTTGGAGCAAGTAGCAGTCGATATCTATCCGATGAGGAGTATATTGCCGCAACATTGTACGCTCTCATGAATTGCACTGAAGTTGCACCATTCATAGTGTAAGTAGTTGCGTACATACCTTCATTCTCATAGTATTTACTCACATAATATAACGACAATGCCATATAACATGCAGTGAATACGATGAGGAAGTGTTATTAGCAAACCCTGTGATATCAGATGGACAACTTGAAAAAATGCGAAACAACGCGTTCCCTGAGTGGTTCCGACAATGCGTAAGTTTTAAAACCTACAGTTCATTTCTAATATAGACCGCATGTGATAAGCTAATACTCTGTGCAAATTGTTTGTTGTTGTAGACCGTCCATGATGGAGTTGATGTCTGTCTCAAGTTGCTTGCTGCTGGCCCAAGTAGACTAGTATCGTGTCACAAAGGGTACATTGTCAACGGGTTTAGGTTTAAAACGATGGAAGTTGACCTTACTAAACAAACCCAAAACAGTGGAGTTTTGATCAAAGGTGACTGTTATAATGATAGCGAACGTGATTTTTATGGGCAGTTGGAGGAGATTGTTGAACTAGACTATTATGGCAACGGTAATCGACTGGTAATGTTCAGGTGCAAATGGTTTGACATTACAGCCGGTATTCGAGTTAGTCGACATGGGATTGTAGACGTTAATATGAGGTCAAGGCTCGGATCCTACGAACCATTTGTATTTGCAGCTCAGGCAACGCAGGTCTTCTATGCAAAGGGTGTGACAAGGAAGGATCCAAATTGGCATACTGTTATCAAGACCAAAAGAGGCTTTGTTGATGATGATGTGTTCGTTGAGATGTACCAAGAGGATGATGCTCCCACAGTGATACCGCTTCAAGAGAATAACGATGTTGTTGATGAGCCTCTTTGCGATTTAGGCCATGCTGAAGAAGAGGTCGATGCTGAAGCCCTCCGTGATGATGATGGTGATGACGATGACGACGATACTGAGGAAGACATTGACGACGAAGAAGAAGACGATGAAGATGAAGGGGACGACGATGACGACGAGGAGGAAGACGTTCCGTTGTCTATTAGTGATAGTGATTGACTGTTTGGAGTAAAAAAATTCTTGTCAATGTACTTTTAGACATGCCTGTTTATTATTTAAATTGAATTAGTTATTAATTGATGGCGGTTGACTATTTAATTTGGGTTGTCTTTTATAGTCGGCAGTGCCACATTGTTAGCATACTTAGTTCTGCACTTAAGTTGTTTATTATTCGGGCGAACTACATTGTAGATATGCCGAGATCCAGTGCACCTCGAGGACGTGGAGGTGGCCGTCGCGGAGCTGCTTCGGCACAGTCAGCCCCCCTCCCTAGGATTGGTGATGCGACTACTACTGAGCAGCCGTCATCGTCATCAGTTGCTTCAGAACATGGTGAGACAATATTAGTTTTGTGTCGGATTGAAAGCAATTACTTGCAATATATATAAATATAATAATTTCCTTTTTCATCATCTGCAGTGTCTAGTTCATCTGTACTGCGAGGTATTACCCGTGGAATACCTCTTCCAGCCACCCCGGAGCAGAGGGTTACTGCTCATGTCCGAAACAATTAGTATGTTTTTAATTTGCAAAGCTCAATTCTATTGTAATATGCACTTATATTGGGATTGATGTATCTTTGTGATTTCTTGTAATTAGTTTTGTTGAGGATTGTGTTAGGACCAAGATCGGTCCTATTATCAAGGCTCACCTCCCGCAGCCTTATGCGACGTGGGGGTCGTGGACGGAATCAGACAAAGAGCTTGTTTGGGGGAAGTTTTTGGTAAGGAGCGCAGTATTTTTTATGTGCTTTACTTTTGCGGTTTTAGAAGTACATTATCGCTGAATTTTTCTTGCTAACTGTGTTTTTCAATTGTGTTGAATTATGTTCAGGACTATTTCAAATTTGAGTCGGACGGAGAGCGAGAACTCGGGAGGCAGGCGTGGGAGTGGCATTGTGCCGAGAACTACAAGAAATTGATGCTGAATGCGAGGAGGTGGGCGCTAGCTCGGGCGGGTACGACAGATATATCTATGACCAGAGACCACAATCCCGAGTACTTCTCCAGAACCATGTGGGGGCACCTGGTGTCACATTGGAGTACTCCAGACTGGGCGAAGCTGAGTGAGCGAGGCACGGAGATGACTCAAAGCAAGAAGAAGATGAAGCACAGTGCTGGTTCCCGTCCATTTGCCGTGCACGAGCTGAGGTTGACAGAGGAGGACCCTGACAGGAGGCCCCCTACGAGGCTCCGCCATTTTGAGCGCACACACCAGCATAGTGATGGGAAGTGGGTGTCTGAGAGCGCCGAGCAGTTTGCGGTGAGCACGTAACTAAGCAATACTTTTGTATTCCTATTGCATTTTTTGCGATTGTGGCCAATAGAATTTCTCTAACATTTTTGTTGTTTTCTTATACAGAGTTTATTTAGAGAGAGAGTTCAGGCCAACTCCCAGCCAGACGGTGGCCAGACGGTGGACGATATCTCGTTGTGGTCAGAGGCGACTGGGCGTCCTAGGAAGGACCGTATACTCGGCCACCCTCGTCAGTCCGCTCAAGCGTTGTTAGCAGACAGACCAGCATCGTCAGGTGAGACGAGTTGTACCGGTCCTCGGGCAGACGCGACGGCTATGGCTGTGACGTTGGCAGAGTGCTTTAATACAATGTTTGATGCGCGCATGCGGATGATGCTCGGTGACAGTTATGTAATTATAAAGGACCCCAAACTACATGTAATACAAATTTTCTCAATATCCTGCTGTATTTTGTGCTCTATATGTGATCTTGATTAGATATATGATGTTGAATCATTTGTATGGCTTTGTGTAGGGCAATACCGATGATCTTAGTGCCGGTGACCCCCGGGGCGATGAAGATGTTGTTGGATCAAACGTGCCTTCATCATCGAGGAATGAAGAAGATGATGACGGGGCTGGTTGTTCTACCGACGAGTGATTTAGATAGGGGTTTGGTTAGGTTCATCTGCCATGAATGTTATTTTCTTGTTTTGAATTGATCATCGGTACTTAACTGTATGAATTCTATTATTTTAATACATATGTTAACGTTTATCTATACTTTGATGAATGTGAGCAGCTGTTTGAATGAATGCGGGACAGGGGGGTAAAACGGTTTTGAATGAATGCGTTGAAAGCTTTCAACGCATTCATTCAAAATCGTTTCAAAAGAGGTTAAATCGGTTTTTGGATCGATTGGATTGGATTGGATGTGAATTGATATTAGTTTTGCGACAGGTTTTGGACAGGTTATCTGACCTGAATTTTTTTTTTTTGCAAATCCAGGTTTTGCGACCGCAATATACGGTCTCTAAATTAAAAAACGCGGTCGCTAAATTTTTTATTATTTTAAAAAATAATAATAAACAATTAAAAAAATTAAATTATTTTAATATAAATATAATTTAATAAAAAAATAATTAAAAAAATAATTGTTAAATTAATAAATATTTAGCGACCGCCCTTAGCGGTCGCTAAATATAGTCAACGCGGTCGCTAAATTTAGCGACTGAACTTAAAATGCCGTCGCTAAAATTTAGCGACCTGGGCTATAGCGACCGCCCTTACGCGGTCACTAAAACCCTTTAGCGACCGCGAAAGGGTCTTTAGTGACCGCCAGTCACGGTCGCTAAAGACCCTTTTTCTTGTAGTGTATAGAGAGATGGTTCACTCGGGCTTCTTTTAAAGCCATGAATCTGAATGTAATTGTCTATCTTGCTGTTCCAAGCTCTTGGGGCTTGCTTCAGTCCATATAGGGCCTTTTTGAGACGATACACCTTATCTTCTTGTCCTCTAATGACATAGCCCTGTGGCTGCTCAACATAAACTTCTTCCTCAAGCTCTCCATTAAGAAAAGCCGACTTCACATCCAGTTGGAAAACTAATAATCCCAACTGAGCTGCAAGAGCCAAAACAGTTTTTATAGTCTCCATGCGTGCAACTGGTGCAAAAGTTTCATTGAAATCGATTCCTGGTTGCTGTGCAAAGCCTTTAGCAACAAGCCTCGCCTTATGCTTCTGCAACGAACCATCTTCATTCAATTTTGTCTTGAAAACCCATTTTAGTCCAATGATCTCCTTGTCATTTGGCTTGTCTACAAGCTGCCACATCTCGTTCTTCCTTATCATCTTCATTTCCTCATCCATAGCCTTTTTCCAAACATATTCTTTTGCTGCCTCTTCAAAGTTATGTGGCTCACAGGCAACGAAAGCAACATTACTCGACTCATAAATATCTTGCAAAGGTCTGATTCTTCTTAGAGGAGAGTTGGTTGTTCCGGAGATTGTAAATCTTTGATCCGATTGTGGTGCTTCTGAACCTGCATCTAGAGGTACTTCATGGCCTTGTCCTTCTTGTCTCACGCTTCCAAACTCTTCAAAGATGGGCTGAACTTGTGTCATATTTTTGTTCCAGTTCCATGCCTTTGTTTCATCAAAAATTACATCTCTAGAAACAATGAGCTCGTTAGTCTCTGGTTTGTACAAGCGATACGCTTTGGACTCATCACTATAACCCATAAAAATACACTTTTCTCCTTTCTCGTCAAGCTTTTCTCTCTCTTGAGAATGAATAAGATGATATGCCAAGCAACCAAAGACTTTCAAGTGATCAATCTTTGGTTTCCTCTTGAACCAAGCTTCGTAAGGTGTAGCATTATTAACAGCCTTGGTAGGAGACCTATTTAGAAGATAAGTCGCTGAATTAACAGCTTCTGCCCAGAAATCATTAGGGAGTCATTTTGCCTTCATCATGCTTCTTGCCATTTCGGCAATGCTTCAGTTCTTCCTCTCAGCTACACCGTTTTGTTGGGGACTTCTACAAACGGTAAGCTGTCTTTTAATTCCTTTTCCCTTGCAATAATTCAAGAATGGCTTGTAAATGAACTCACCTCCACGATCTGTTCTTAAGCGTTTAATTTGTTGGCCACTTTCTAGTTCAACATAAGCCTTGAACTCAAGAAATTTTGAGAATGCTTCAGATTTATGCTGCAGAAAATAGACCCACATCATCCTTGTATAATCATCAACAAATAGGAGAAAATACCTTCTATTACTGAGTGAAGGTGTTCTCGTTGGTCCCCAAATATCAGCGTGAACAAGTTCTAGTGGAAACTTTGCCCTCCAAGCTAAAGTTGGAAAAGGCAGCCTGTGCATCTTGCCATAAACACATCCTTCACACACTCCATTGCTTGATTTTATTGATGGCAGTCCGATCACCATGTCTTTTTTATTAAGTTCCTTCAAACTTTGATAATTTAAGTGGCCATATCTACAATGCCACAACATGGACTCATCCATATTCTCAGCCGCATTAAAAGATAGATCTTCCTTATGTTCCATAGACAATGGAAACACCTTGTTCGGAGCCATCTTAATTGTAGCAATCACTTGATCATTCTTCTTGTCGACGATCATGCAACAATTCTCATCAAAATTCAGCTTGTAGCCTTTATGGATCAGCTGCCCAACACTCAATAAATTCTAAGATAATGAAGGGACATAAAGTACATCTTTTATGAATTTGGAGTTGCTTTTCTTAGTACGAACAACAATCTCACCTTTGCCTTCAACTTTGACAAATTTACCATTACCAAGCTTTACTTTGGACTTGAATCTTTCATCCAAGCTTATAAAATTCTCCTTAATCCCGGTCATGTGGTTGCTGCACCCACTGTCAACATACCACACTCCTTCGTCTTCTTGGGCATTACTGCATGTATAGAAGACTTGTTCACCATCTTTGCTTTCTGAGAAGTTGACTTCATTCTCATTCTTCTTGGGACAATCTATGTACTTATGATCTTCATTTTTGCAATTGGGGCAGTCATGAAACCAACAATCTTTGCTGTCATGATTGTTTTTCTTGCAAATGTTACATCGAGAACATGGTTTGTCATAATTCCTTGGTCTGTTCTGGTTAAATCTTCCTCTGCCATGGCCTCGACTTGAGTTTGATCTTCCTCCTCTCTGAGATCTAAAATTTCTCTGCTGCTGGTCCTGATTTCTCCGTCTCCTCTCTCTATCTTTCTTTCCTGCCATATTCATTTTGGACTGGAAGGCTTGCTCAATTGGCTGCTCCAAATATTTGCTTGTCCTCTTCTCATGAGCTTCTAGAGATCCCATCAAGTCATGTCTAGAAAGACTCGACAGGTCCTTAGATTCCTCAATAACGGTAACAACATGCTCAAACCTCTGAGGTAAGCTTCTAAGAATCTTCTCAACAATCTTCTTCTCTTCAATTGTATCGCCATAACTTCTGATCTGATTAACAATCTCCGCAACCCTCGAAAAGAATTCTTGAACCTTTTCGGTTTCCTTCATCATCAAATTATCAAAATCTCTCCACAAGGTCTGAAGCTTTATAGAAATGACCTTGCCTGCTCCTTGGAATTCTTGTCGCAGAACCTCCCATGCCTCCTTTGCTTTCTTTATGCCAAAGATTCTTGAAAATATGCTCTTGCTTACTCCTTGCTGTATATAGCGAAGAGCACTTGCGTCTTTCTTGATAATCTCCTTGTATTGCTTCAATTGATTCCCCGACAATGAAGCTTGTTCTTGTTCTTGATAGCCATCTTCAACTACTTCCCAAATCTCTTAAGAAAGGAAGAAAGTCTACATTTGACTACTCCAATAATCATAATGCTCACCATTAAAGATGGGAACCTGACTTGGAGAATATTGGAAGAGCGTATGTGAGGTCATAGGCATAGCCATTATAGATCTTAAGTGGCTCTGATACCACTGTTAGACAATAGCGGAAGGTAGTGGCCTGATATGGGAAGGATTCTGGTCTTATCTTGATTTGTTGGAGAGAAAGTTATACAGAGAATTCTACACTAAAACCTCTTCCAAGGTTCTGCTTATATAGGACTCAGGACCCTTCTAGATGCATAGCAATCAATGCTAAGTACGTGAACATAAAATGGATAATGAACCTAAACCTGATGCATGAATCCTATAAGTCTGATGCATGTACTAGTAGACATCTAGATTTTTCTAGAATTACATTCTAACAGTAATAACTTAGGTATATCGGCCTCGAGTTTTTGAAATTGCTGCAATTTTGGACTCTTCGTTTCTACACTTGGAATATAAGCTGGAAAGGGACTTACGGCAGGAAATATCATAACCAGTTGTCTGCATAATCGGAAGTGAAGTGCAACCGTGTATAAATCATAGTCTGTATCGGTTGATTCACCGGCGAAAATCTGTTCCAGTTGCGCGTCAATTTCTTGCTCAAAATGACTTGCCACACCAAGGCGTTGAATGGCGTCGATCAAACACATTTTCTCAACTGGGTTGCTGCCAGCAGCAGCTGATATTGTAGTTCTCACTTTCTCTTTCAGCATTTCGATTTCTTTGGCATACGTTTCCGAAACCTGTATTAGGATAGTACCTAGTACTTATGTTCGAACCTCCACTATCCATAACAAGAAACGCATTCAATTTTTTCAATAAGTGTAAGACCACGATATACATACATATGTACCGGAAAAACTATGTACATCCGTCTGCCTCTAATATTTAAGGCGACCTCAAGATTTCTATGTAAACTTTTTGACGTGGATGAGGACAAAGAACAATATTCTGTCAACCAGAACTTTTGGCTCAGTGGCTCTCATACTACTCATTGCCCCATTTACATTTTCCTTGATCACTCCTGCATTCTTAGTAAGCACTCCTTTCTTCTTCAATGCCAACCAGAACTTTTGGAGTTCTAACTGTAGGAAAATACTAGCTGTAATCGGTGCTTGTGTTTGTGTGCTAAAGTGACTATGAGGAAACTTCTTAGAGAAGTTATCTTAAAGCCTGTATATTAAAGTACAAGATGTCAGCATATGATACACAAAGTGCAAGTATTTAGAGTTCTACTAGATGTGTTAGTGCGTGTGTTTGTGTGCTAAAGTGACTATTCTTAGAGAAGTTATCTTGAAGGCCTGTATGTCAAAGTACGAGATATTAGCATGTGATTCACGAAGTGCAAGCATTTAACGTTGTCAGAAGCCGGAAGGAACTAATCTAAAAGGCTTCACATACCACACAGTTTTGGTCATTCTTCATTCTTTCCGATTCATATATCATGGAACCGTCTCTATTTGTCCGGTTATGTCTCATGCAGCCAATGACCACTCATCACAACGACCAGCCAAAAAGTTCTCTCTCCTCTCACAAAGTTCTGTCTCCTCAAACTTCCCAAGCCCTCTTGCTTTCTTCGTTTTTCCTTTAAAAACTATTACTATCATTAAACCTTTTCCCCAGTTCACATCTAATAATTTCTGAAATTCATTTAAGCACATTCATTTAACTTATACTTGCTGATAATAACATCGATTGTACTTTCAAGTGTTGATCTTGAAATTGTGTTTACATAAAGTGTTTATGTAAATAATCTGCCGTTAGTAATTCAAACTCCTGATGTTATATTCAGCGATAAATGTGGAGGCCATGTGCCTAAATGTGGAGGCCATGTACCAAGTCTATCACATATATTTGAAGGGAACTGTTGGGATTTTAGCCCTAAAAGCATGACTTGGTAGATTAGTGGAAAACTCGCACTCATCAATTGGTTGTTATTTTCATTTGTTATGCAATAACTGTTGCAGTCCATTATTAAATGTGTTGATGCTAAAAATATGCTCCGTGTACGTTGCAGAACCCGAGCCTGAACCGATGACCTGTAAGACAGAAAATGAGTGACCACCGGGTGGGGTTCCGGGCCAAAAACACTCCGATGCTTAAGCCAGAGCGCAGTTACAGAATAATAACTCTGAAAAAAGCATGCATTGTGTCATTCTCACATACCTGGGGGTAGACCCCTTTATATAATTATAGGAGAAGACTCCTAGTAGGACTTGGTCGTGGGCCAGATCGCGTTAGGATCCTAGAGGATCACGTCACAATCTCTGATAAGATAATTATTAATCTCCCAGTTTGACTGGGATTGCCGGGTATTCCCCAATTATTGAGAGTTATATTTGAGTTATATCATAAGCCTCCCACTTCCTTAGCTAAAATGTTTGGTTGAGGAAGTTTATACCTGGTGTCTCGAGACACGCGTCAAATTTGTAAGTGATTCTCATCCACTTGTAGGGGTAACAATATTTCTCTCTTCCATGTGCTCCGACCTAAGTGGGAGCTTAAGCCTTGGAACTTTGCCTAAGTAGGGCACTAGAACCCTAACGCTCGAGAGCTAAGTCTTGGAATGTCGCCTGAGTAGGCTATTCGGAATCATCTTTAGAAAGACGAATCATGGGATTTCGCGATCCTTTAGAGGTTGTGCCCCATGGTAGCCTCTCTCGGGAGAGGACACAAAGTTGTGCATGCGGTGTTCAGATACCGTTAGGGTTTTGTCGGTTAGTCGACATGGGTGTGTTGCACTGCGTGTCGTAGGTGAGTTTAATATGTCATAGCAGTCAGATGCCTCGACTTGTGACATGCTTGTGTTAATTGAAGCAATTAGATAATGCCAGACCACACTAAAACGTAAGTCTAGCTAATAGAAGCACATTGGAAGTAGCCACCGAAAGGCTTGTTAGCGCTAAAAATTATAATAACTTAATTTTTTTAGCTACAAAATATAAAATGCGCGCATACTTTAAAGAATGCGTGGCATACGCGAATTAAATGAAACCTTGTAGATCTAAAATGCACGTAAATTTTCATGCTTTAAAAAGCTTATGGCCCTTGTCGAATAAATGAGACCATTGGGGTCTTAAATATAAATAAGCATATTTCATAGGCCAAAAGTCTAATTCTTTTAAAAAATGGGTCATGTGCCAAATAAAGGAGAGTCAATAGGTCTCAAATATTAATATGCAAAATCATGTGGGGGAATTCATAATTCTTTAAAAAAGAAAGATTGCACCTTTTCCTGGAATCTGCCTATTCTTCTCACGAACAAAGGTCAGACAGCGTTGTAGGGACGGTGGAGCGCTAGCGGCGCGGCTTGCAGTGACCCCGGCCAGCGTGATGTTGACAGTGCAAAGGTGGACCAACGACGACGATAGGGCGACGGTGAGGCAACAGTGAGGTGGCACCGTAATACTGGAGGACACCGCAACATGCAGGGAGGTCGCGGTGGAGCCGTCGCATGGTCGCAGATCTGGAGCCCCGGTGGCCAGCGGTTAATGGAGTCAGCGTGACAGTACGGCGTGGCGTGAGGCGACGACGCCGCATATCTGGAGGGGTTGTGACCAGTAGTGCCATGGCGGCTGTTGGTGGCCGCAGATCTGGAGCTAGGATGGCTGGCGCAGATCAGCACGGAGCTCCTCGGGACGGTGATGCTGGTGGTGATGGCCCCGCCTGGCGCTAGCGGTTGCAACAATGCACCATTCAACCGGCGTGGAACTGGCAGCGATCTGCTCCGATTGGGGATGGCGTACGCCAATTGGCAATGGCGTTCCTCCTTCTTCCCCCTTCCTTTTTTTGTTGAGTTGTTGTTTCCGAGGTGCGGCGTGTGGTGTTACTGAAGTTGTTGTGAATACTAACCGGTGGTGTATCGATGGGACGGAGGTGACTGCACTGTCAGTCATGGCTTGTACCCTAACGGCACGGCGCTATCCCGTAGTTGTGCTATTGCGACATTGCCCATGTCCGCGACGGCGCTATCCTGTCGGTTCTTCCTCCTCTGCCACTTTTCTGTTTATTTTTTGTAGTTTCTACTCAGGCAGCTCTATGGCGGCGGGAGGCAGTTTGTGATGCCGGTGACCATGGTTGTGGTAGAGAAGCTCGTGTGGCGATGACTGTCGAAGGCCCACGGTGGTGGGTGGCCTGACTATGTGGGGTGTTGGCGCATAGCTGGAGGACATGCCGCAATGGCGAAGGTAGGGTTCTGACCCGTGAGTGGCAGTGCTACCGCGGCTTGTTCATTCTTATGTTTTTTCCCTTTTCTGTGGTTTGGTTGCGATTACTGCTCCAACAACTTCGTGGCGGTGGTCGGCGGTTCATGGTGCCCGCAACTCCATAGGTGACGACTCCGGTAGTGTCATGGTTGCACAGGCATGGGCCTAATGTTGTTGACGTCTGTGGCACTGCTGCTGTGTAGGGTTTTTCCCATGACGGCTGAGCGGCATTGTTGTGACTTCTTCCACGTTGAATTTTTTTTTTCTGTGAATGGATTGCTAACTTGCGGCGGCTGTGAGGCCGATTGTGGCGCCGCTGACTCCGACAGGGGATGGATGTGCGCCCGTGCAGGCTGTCCTTGGAATTCGTGGCGGTACCGTTGGTGGTTCCAATGCATTGCTGCCCGGAGGTTTGGGATATGATTGTTTGAATATTCTTGAGGTCAAACGGTTAGGCTAGCGGGTCCCACGGATGGCGCCAATCTGTTGCTGCTAAAAATATGCTCCGCATACGTTGCGGAACCTGAGCCTGGACCGATGACCTGCAAGACAGAAAACGAGTAACCTCTGGGTGGGGTTCCAAGCGGAGAACTCTTCGATGCTTAAGTCAGAGCGCAGCTACAGGATAGTAACTCTGAAAAGGCATGAATTGTGTAATCGTCCCATACATGGAGGGATAGACCCTTTATATAACTGTAGGAGAAGACTCCTAGTAGTACTGGGTCGTGGGTCAGATATGTTAGGATCGCGTTAGGAACCTCGAAGATCATGTCACAATCCCTAATAAGGTAATCATTGATCTCTCAGTTTGACTAGGATTGCCGGGTATTTCCCAATTATTAGGAGTTATATTTGAGTTATATCAGAGTGTATTCAACTTCCAAAAAGGCCATTATAGAACTGCTATAAAGAGTAGGGCTTATCACAAAAACGGGTTGATTCTGCTAGAGTTAGTGTGAGAATCAAACTATGGGGCAGTTCAATGACCAATGCGTTTTGTACCTCTAATAACAACTTCAGAATATTTATTTGGAATTGATAAACTACGCTTTGTACACTTCAGCTACTAAGGATTCGGAAAATGTCACTTAAGACTAGTAATCACATATACATAATCACTTAGTTTTAGTTTAGAGTAAGAAAATCATAACTCATAAGTTATTTAGGCTTTGATAATCAATTGAAATATTTAGGCTTTGATCAGTATTTTGCACAACAAAATATTAGCAATATCAAGAAATTAAACGTAGCAAAATAATAATGAATAATTGAAAGTAATTCTATATAAACTCTTGATAAAATTAAGTAATTTAAAGTAGTAAAAGGATATAAAAATAGTTCGTCCGTGAGAGTTGTGACAGAGTCACTGTCCTAAACGCGTTATCGCCTCCTATGTGCAAGTGTTGACGGCAAATAATGTCTCCAAGACAAAACCCTTTGATGCAGCTAGGTCTCCTCCATGTGCACGTCCACAGGAAGACGGTATGAACCAATCAATGATCATGTTGTCCAATTATATATATATATATATATATATATATATATATATATATATATATATATATATAATAGATATAGAAGAAAAACATTGTGATAGTAGAGAAGAAAAGACTACTTTGAAAGCATAGGTGCTTCAAGTTCTTCTATTTCACACCCCATGACGTTATATATATGGACAATCATAATCCATTTACTGGCCACATAAGTAAGCTTATAAAAGCTTTTGTAACTTATGAAATAATGATAATCTTTCTCAATAATGTCAAGCAATAAAAATATAGTATATACTCCATAAACAGATATGAGTTAACAAAACTCATTATTGCATTTTTAACTCATTTCATAATGTATAAGTGAGTAAATACTATATGCCATAACTAGCACTATAATAATAAAACTTCAATGTACATTTTATTTTATTAAAATATTCTGACAATCCCCCACTATTTTGATAAAATAAAATGATGATTTAAAATACTTAGAAAGCCCTAATGAAATGTTTATAAAGTCTCACAATTCCAAAATTTAAAGCATTAAAAACAATATCAATGAACATCATGATAAAATCATAAACCTCTCTATCTCACTTTTTAATTTATTTAATATTTTTCTCTTTCGCAAAATAAAGCCATGGTTTATAAACTCATAAAGTAATAAAAGTAGAAAATACATGAATAAGATGGGCAATTTGTACTGTACAATAGGTGTTGGTGCCTTCCGGCTTGAACCAACACTTAGTGTTGACAACTTCCATTTGAGAGAGTCGTAATGGACTACGCCTTGAATTAGGTCCCTTGGCCAAACTTCAATTGTCACACACACAATACTGACATGAGACTTAGTTCGCGGGTTAGCGCCATTAATGGCCATGCGCTCTTATCTTGATTCTCCTGAGAGTCTTTAATTTGGGAATGGCCCATGGTCCCACAGTCGCGGCCTCACGACCACTCTCATTTAGGTGAGTCCTCCAAGGGTACGTGTGACATGTACCTCGCGAAAATATTTGTCTCGGGCTCATTCAGGAAAATTCCTTCCTGGACGTCACACTAAGTAGCACAAGCACCGCACGGATGGGGCAGAGACACTCTCCTATTAACAAAAGAGTGCTACTTTTATCACAAGTCACGCTGTACGGGTTGCTTCTTTCCATTGAACCTTCTTCATGGGATCTCCAATCACAAAGGATGGGTTACTCCCACTGGTGACTCCCTATGGGCTCACCCCATCCGCCTCAGGTGAAAAAGGATCTAGCCTCTGGCGCTAGTCCCGAGGCAAATTGCACAATTTTTATGAAGTCTCTACAACTTATTTTCTTCTCATCGATGAAGTGTCACAAACCTGCAAAATTTTAAAAGGGCCTAATAGTGCACATCGAAGCAACATTATGGATCTCATCAAGTAAATCAAATTTCAGTGATAACATCCACTTCGCTTAGGATCAAAGATGATGCTAATCAGTAGCCTCACTACTAGGAATCAAACCTTTGATCTCATATATTGTGACCAGTAGTCTTTCACCTACTAGGAGCCACATTTTCCTCAACATGCGTCATGTTTTGCATAACATAATCTCATATCAATAGCAACTTCATAAAAATCATCTGATGAGTTTCAAGAATTTTGAGTTTCAATTCTCAAACTTTGTAAAAGTTAGATAAAATCCACTTGCAAATATAGTTTCGAATTTGCGACAAATATTTGGTATCCAAGACTTAAAATATCAAAATTTCAACGCAATTCATATTTTAGAAACTTAGATGCCATATAAGTATCACAACTATGAAAATGTAAAAGTCAAGATAATCAAAAATCAAAGACTTCGGTTATCATTATTTAACATCTTTACCAAAGTATAATCGCTAAATTTTGGCAACGTCCACTTTGCAATATGTTTTTTTTTCTCTTTTAATTCCACGATTTTTGCTTAATTATACATAACAACCATACATGCCTAGAGATCCAATCTAACAAAGCTAGTGCAAGAAACAAAAACACATGCATGAGATATATCACATAATATCACTACGCATACACGCATGTGACATACTAAAATAGACTTAAAATTAAGAACATACTATATATAGATGTTCTTTATGTCGCTAATTTTCTTTGTGTATACATGACTCAAGAAATAATAATTATCTTCAAATCATGTACCCCACATTTCGCAGTCATGTATTTATCAAAGAATTTAACGTTAAAATAAGGATTTTTATTTTTTAAAAAACAAATTTATCAAACAAGAATTATTTTGTAGACACAACCATCAAGATAAAATCAGCTTCAAGCTAATTGTTTCACAAAAGCAGATAATCCCATGAAAAATTTTCTATTTTAAAAGAGAACTCCATGAACTGACTTTAGGTAGTTTACCAAACTATAACTCTGTGTAAAATCTCAATTTTTTTTATATATTTTAAAACCAAAGCCATGTATCGAAAAAGAATAAGTGTAGCTATTTTCGAAGTACACTGCTTACAGACAAACAAAATAATCTACAAGTAAAGGCATCCATATTATTTTCACTAAATATTATATCCTGAAAAGTCATAACATTATATCTAAATATCAAGATTTAATTTACTTTAGTATAAACCTTTTGAAAACTATTCAATTTATATCCGAAGCGCTAACAAACTAATATTTTAAATTTTGATATCCACAAAACAAAGAGTTAGATGAAAGTGATAGGTCATAAAACTTCCGATGCAAGTAAGAGATGTACGCTCATCATACTTAGAAAATGCTTATCCCTTCATTTAAAACGTAATACCTTTTAAATCACATTATTAGCATTATACCTTAGATTAGCTAGCACTAAAGATAAATTATTTTGTGATATATAACATATTTTAAGTACAACTAACAAAACAAGTCCGGTTTTAATGAAGCTTCCTTTTTTATTTTTTAAATATTTAAAAGGAAAAATGTCCCTTTTATTACAACAGCTATAAACTATTTTTAGGTGGTTGTGAAAACGGAATTATCATGTAATTTTTAAACATTACAAATTGAGCTCATTAGCCCAAATTTAAAGTCCATGTAAAATTCACATAAATATTTCATACAAAACTGAATAGACAGATATTGTCTCACAATAGTGTCTTGATACGAGAAGTCAAATCAATTACATTTTGAACCATCACGCTACCAAGATTAGCAACTCAAAAATTACTTGCATGTAATTAGCAAGGAACTCACACTGTGTCACATAGTGTCAATTCAAATAAATATAATAAGATAAAAGGGCCACAACCAACACAAGATCTATGCTAATATAATTTAGCACAAGCACAAAGATAATCCTTAATTTTCCTTTACAATATGACTGCATTTCATATTACTTGATTAACTTGTGAAACTACCAACTCTCGACAATCTTACATCTTTGTAATGATGCTACTATCTAAAAAATAACTTTAGAACTATTACTAGTCTTCTAACCAGCATACCAAAATAATAATACTAATAGTAATTGAACACGATGGAACCTCATGCGCGGTGTATAATTCAATTTTTATTCATAAGTTTTATCGCACTAAAAACATACTCATAAGTTATGCGTATTTTCTTACTCATTTTACTGCCATATATATACAAATATCAAGTCTATAAATAGCTGATTACAAGTTAAAATTTATCTCAAAGTGATATGACTCACTATCTCGTACCAATTCAATTTTATGGTTTTCGAAGATTTCCATGACCAACATAAGTGATCTTTTGCATCAAAGACAGCATATTGTTTCTTGATTTCAACCATTGCCTTCTCTGCAAATGAGTCCACCTGGTGTTGATATTTCTCATACAGCACAGGAATCGTGTGGAGTAAACAAATACAATATAGCACAGGGTCAAGAAATTGTAGCATCCACCCACAAGCCAACAATCACACCGAGAAACCTCTTTAGATCTCTTCTTGATTCAATATCCCTCAGAGTTACAATAGCCCTGTTGATCTCAATCCTTAGAGCAGTGGCCAGCTGAAGTATGGTATATGAACCTCAGGGAAATGGGGCTTAGACTTATTGATGAAGGTAGAAGCATCGGACCACAAGAACAATACTGCCAGAACAAGTATCAAACCATGACAAATTAGAGGGATCAAATTGTAGCCCACCAATTCAAACAAACCCAGATAGCAATTACCCCACCTAGGAGTCCTGCTGAAATCTTCTTGTCCCTCCACAGGAATACATCAACCGGCTTGCCGCCGGGCTTTTCACGTCCGAAGATCCCGTAGACCTTGGACTTGAGCGGCAACGATTTCTTGTCGCCTTTCTTGTCTCCGCCATCGGAATCCAAGGACGAGGACGTCGAATCATGGTCGTGCAGCTACTCGCTAATCTTCCCCATCAAGAATTCGGCCTTCGATTCTTCGTAATCTGACATGCTAAAATAGTTCCTTCCGTCGCCTTTCTAAATTTCCACTTTTACTTTCTCACTTTTTTTTCATACATATATATATATATATATATATATATATATATATATATATATATATATAATTTTAAAGCTATACAAATCAAAACCTATAACGTCTTTAGGTGTTGAAAGATTTATGCTTTGATTTTGTATTTTTCACAACAAAATATTAGCAATATCAAGAGATTAAACGTAGCAAAATAATAAGAAATAATTGAAAGTAATTTTATACGAGCTCTTGATAAAATTAAGTAATCTAAACTAGTAAAAGGATATAAAAATAGCTCGTCCGTGAGAGTCATAACAGAGTCACTGTCCTAAAGACCTTATCGCCTCCCTACGTGTAGATGTTGACGGCAGATACTGTCTCCAAGATAAAACACACTGACGCAGTTATGTCTCCTCTATGTGCACATCCACAGAAAGACAGTATGAACCAATCAACGATCATGTTGCGCAAATATAAAAATACATATAATATATATAGAGGAAAAACATTGTGATAGTAGAGAAGAAAAGACTAAGTTTAGAAGCATAGTTGCTTCAAGTTCTTCTACGTCACACCCCATGACCTTATATATATGGTCAATCATAATCCATTTATTGGTCACATAAGTAAGCTTATAAAAACTTTTATAACTTATGAAATAATAATAATCTTTCTCAATAATGTCAAGCAATAAAAATATATTATATACCCCATAAACAAATATGAGTTAACAAAACACATTATTACATTTGTAACTCATTTCATAATGTATAAGCACTACAAGAAAAGACAGATTTAGCGACGGGATGATTTCCGTCGCCAAAAGATTTTTCGGCGATGGAAAACTCCGTCGATAAAAATCCGTTGGTAAAAAGTTTTACCGACGGAATACTACATCGGTAAAAACCTTTGCCGGCGGAATTTTAACAACGAGCTTTTAACGACGGGGATCCCATCGTTAATATCTTTATGGAATTTGTAATTTTTGAGGTTTTTTTAATATTTTTAAGCGAAGGAATAATACCTTCGCTAAAAAAAATCCGTCGGATAAAATTTCTTTGACCAAAGGACTTTTAGCGACGGGTTATTCCGTCGCTAAAAGGCCTTTAATTAGCAGATATCTGCATTTTCTCTCCCCTAAATTAAACTAATTGAACCCCTAATTGAATCATATATTGAATGCCCTAACATAAATCGAACCCTAAATTGAACTAATTGAACCCCCTAATTGAACCCTAAATTGAATGCCCCAATTGAACTGAACCCTAAATTGAACTAGGACTACCCTAAATTGAAGTAACTGACCCCCTAATTGAACCCTAAATTAATTGCCCTGATCGAATTGAACCCCAAATTGAAATAATTCAAGCGCATCGAATATGTGCATTTTGAACAATTTTTTTCCATTTGAACATTGATCATTTGTTTGATAATTTTAGGTTGTTAATTGTGCATTTGAGAATTATGATTATTGATCGATGATTTTAGATTATTAATTGATGATTTTAGGTTATTAGCTGTGCATTTGAAGTAATTGAGATTAATAATTGATGATTTTAGGTTATTAATTTATGATTATAGATTATTAATTATGCATTGAGCATTTAAGATATTGTGATTGTTGACGGAGGATGGGACCCAATTGAATTGAATGTGTGATTTTTATTAATTTTTATTACATTGAGCATTTGAGAATTGAGAATTGAGATTGTTGACGGAGGATGGAACCTAATTGGATTGAGATACCTATTAGTTAGCACAGACACGGACACCACGTCTGATCGACGGTGTCCGACATTTAAAAAATAAATCAACGTATGCCGATGTGTCCGAAGGTGCGTGTCCGGAGACGTCGGACACGTGTCGGTATGTGTCGGACACGTGACGGTAGGTGTTGGACACGTGTCCGGAGGTGTCAGACACGTATCGAACACCATATCGACACCCTATATGAGGTGTCAGAATTGAGATTGTTGAATGTGTGTTCAATTTAGGTTAATTAGGTTAACACGACGTTTTTAGCATGCACCCCCTGGAATCTCATCGTGGTTCCAGCACTGGCTATAATTAGCTATAATTAGTCCTAATTAATAATATTTTAATAAATCAATTAACCCTAATTAGCTCTAACAAGCCTACTTAGTTTTAATTAACCCTAGGAAACCAATGAAAATTAAATTAGTTGTAACTACCCCAAATTAGCCCAAATGAACCCAATTACGCGCATACTGATTATAGTTAGTCTAGTTAGTCGTAATTAGCACTAACATAACCCAATTAAGCCTAATTAGCCCTAATTAGGACTAATCAACACTACTCGGCACAATTAAATCCTAATTAGGACTAAATAACCCTAATTAGTCCTAATCAACCCTCATTAGCTGTAATTATCCAAAACAACTCCTCATTAACAATAATTAGCCCTAACATAACCCAATTAAGCATAATTAGCCCTAATTAGGACTAATCAACACTGCTCGGCACAATTAAACCCTAATTAGGACTAAATAACCCTAATTAGTCCTAATCAACCGTAATTAGCTATAATTATCCAAAAGAATTCCTCATTAACAATAATTAGCCCTAACATAACCTCATTAAGCCTAATTAGGACTAATCAGTACTACTCGGCACAATTAAACCTTAATTAGGACTAAATAATCCTAATTAGTCCTAATCAATCCTAATTAGCTATAATTATTCAAAACTACTCCTCATTAACAATAATTAGCCCTAACATAACCCAATTAAGCCTAATGGAGGTGCTAATTATGACTAATCAGCACTACTCGGCATAATTAAACCCTAACTAGGACTAAATAATCTTAATTAGTCCTAATCAACCCTAATTAACTATAATTAGCCCAAGGTACTCCTCATTAACATTAATTAGCCCTAACATATCTTAATAAATCCTAATTAGATTAACTTTTCCCATAACGCTAAACCCTAAGCCTTGACACTCGTAATTAACCCTAATAACCCAGTTAGCCCTAATTAGCCCTTGTACATCCCATAATCACTCCATATTGCCCAGAGATGGTTCAATTACTCGTTGTTTACAAACCCTGCCTTCTTTATATTAGTTGTTGTTTTAAGAAGTCCATTAGCAACGAGATGGTTCAACTCGTTGCCAACGAATTCTATTTAAAGTGGAATTGGTAACATATGCAACGATCTTTTTGCAATTTTGATATTTTGAAAATTTTTGAAATGTTACAGTTGTTCGTTTGTATTAATGCGACACATGTTATCATTTATATTCCACCTAACTCGATTCACTAAACTTCTAGGTTCATGTTCCATTTAAGGAAAAAAGTCCGCAATAAGGCTCAGGTTGAGGGCTCAATTGCGGAGGCTTACGTAATGGAAGAACTTGTAAACTTTTGTAGTCAATATTTTGGGCCTGATGTTGATACAAGGTTAAATCAAATCTGTCGAAATGAGCCCGGATCGAGCACAAATTTAGAAGGGCAATTTTCAATATTCAAGTAGTCTGGTAGTCCGTTCGGCCGAACGTATACTCGATGGCTAACGGATGAAGAGTACAGTGCTGCAACAATATATGCCCTTCTAAATTGCGATGAAGTTTCGGCATTCGTTGAATAAGTTAATGTCTTAATTCACTTACATTGTTGTACATAATTGAAAGTGTGTGATAAGCGAGTCAACTATATTGGTTTACAGTGAGTTTGATACAGAATCTTTAATCACTGATCCCACTGTATCTGAATCTCATCAAAAATCACAATTTCTACAGTGGTTCAAAAGGCGTGTAAGTCCTTAGCAAAATTATATTGTGTTATATACAGTTCTGTGGCCAATTAGTATACTGATTTATCCTTAATTTTTTATCGTCATCTACAATAAGTTCAGTCAATGGATAGACCAGTGGCCTCCTGCTTGAAATTACTAGCTGAAGGCCCTAACAAACAAGCATCCTGTCATAGAGGTTATATCATTAACAGGTTTAGGTTTAACGTAAAAGATGATGACCGAACAAAACAAACCCAAAACAGTGGAGTCTTGGTCAACGGCGACTGTTATGCTAAGAATTGCAAGTACTTTTACGGAGAGCTAGATGAGATTGTTGAGCTAACATATCTGGGTTCCCAAAACCGCCTGGTAATGTTCAAGTGTACATGGTTCGATGTCACGTGCAGTAGAGAAATCCATGTTAGCTCTCAAGGGATTGTAGATGTCAATGTCAAGTCAAGACTTGCATCAGACGAGCCCTTTGTGTTTGCTAGTCAAGCTGCACAAGTCTTTTACGCATAGGACGTCGCCAATCCCAAATCTCATTGGTATACAGTTATCAAGTCTAAGAAATTGCCCATGACATATGACAGTGAGGTAGACTCCTTTCAAGCTGACCAACCACCTGTCTTGTTACCTGTTGAGGTCAACAACGAGGAGGACGATCTTCCTCTTCCAACAACACTTCATGTAGGAGAAGAAGTCGTAGATGATGACGCGGAAGACATTGAAAGTGTTGGAGATGATGTGACTGAGTCTACTGATGAAGAGGATGAATTAGAAGATGAAGAGGACGACGAGTCCCACGAAGAAGAGGATGACGAGTCTAGTGAGGAAGATGATGATGATTCCCAAACTGAAAATAATTGATTGTAATGTTGTAACATCACGGAAAAAATGTAGTAACATTCTAGAACTTGGTTCATATTGATGTGTTTTTACACCTCCGTTCATATATATAGTGCCGATGATGATTTCTGCCAAATTATTATTTTTAATGTGTTAATGTCTTTGCAATTTATCTATACGAAGTCAGATATGGATAGGATACGGGCTATTCATGGCCGGGCTGGACGTCGAGCTGCTTCCTCCCCGGTGGGTCCCACCTCGTCATTGCTCAATGATGACGAGGCACAGAGTGATCACGTACCACCCCAGCCCCAGTTGTCGTCCCAGCCATCGCCCCAGCCCCATCCGTTGACTTCGCCATCGCCCCAGCCCGACGCAGATTCATCCCACACGCGCGTTGATTCTCCTTCTTCCATGGGTTCTACCACCAGTATAGTTGATAACGGTATTTAGTACATTTTTGCTAATTTATATTTGAAGTATATTTGAACTGTATTAATGTCTGTGTTTTGTAGGATCTCGACGAGGCCGTGGCCCGACACGCGGGGTACGCATCGACCCCCAGCGTAAACAGAGAGTTACGCTCACCCAAGAGGGCCTGTAAGTAAAATAAAATCACATCATGCCTTATTTTGTACATTTGGGATGTTAATTTATATTTGAACTGTATTAATTTATTTACTTCTTTGGCAGGATCCTGGAGAATCAGGCGAGGACGAAGATCGGCGTTCTTGTGAAGGGCCGATTCTTCGAGCCACGCCTGTACTGGAAGGACTGGGATGCCGTTGCGAGGGAGTCCCTATGGGAGGAGTGGCTGGTACGGTGAAGTATTTTTTCCTGCGATAGTATTTGTTTAATTAGAGTTTGTTTTCTAAATTAATTTGTGTTATTGAATGCCTTGCAGGAGGGGTTCACGTTTGACTTGGCTATCAGCAGCAGGCACTGGGGCGGCAGGCCTTCTTTGCTTACATCGCCAAGAATTACCGCCGATGGCTCCACGACACACGGGACCGGGCGAAGAAGATGCTGCCCGATGGTGCCCTGATGTCGGAGATGAAGACATATCCCCCACATTGGATATCTCCGACTGTATGGGGGGAGATGATAGATCGGTGGGCTGCGGATCCAAGCTGGGATGCCAAGAGTAAGAAGGGGGCCGAGAACAGACAGAACAGAGATCCGACGCACACGGGGGGGTCGGTGCCACACGACATCGTCCGACACATGAATGCGGTCCATAACCCGGATCTGGAGGAGGATGAGGTCATAGCTCTAACGTATAACCAGACACACGTGCGGAAGAAGGACAAGGACGAGGCGCGCCGGGCCGGGCCGACGACTATGTTTCGGATATTGCCCGGTGGATCGATGTAAGTCGATGTGTTTAATTAAGTTGTTAATTTTTTTTTACTATCCTCAATGTCTGTTGCGTTAATTAATGCCCTAACATATCTTTAAATCACTATTTTTGCAGGCTTCGTATGAACAGATTAGGGAGTCCGGACAGCCATCAGTGTCCACTAGTACGGGTGCGAGTACTGGGGCGTTAAAGCGATGGCTAGATATGCCAAAGGTCGTCAATCGGCCGAAAGGCCACATACGAGGCTTGCCTAGCAGGACTGCTCGGGCCGTGAAAGGAGCGTCCTCACCCCCCCTTTACCATAATTCTTGTTTTATATACGTTATTGGATATGTCCAACGTTAGCTTTCACTGTCCGGCTTAAGCTTTTGCTAAAAGATCTATTTGAAGCTTATTGGTATAAACCTTGTTGGTAACTCGGTCAAAAGCCAAGTTTGGTTTTCATCATTTATAGTTATTGGGCAAAATCTTTGTATGGCTTCTTGATAATGGATCGTGCTCAACGTTATAGACACGAGAGGATATAATGGAATCCTATTTCCCTCAAAGAAAAATTAAGGGAAATATGTACCACAAGACTACCATTTTCGTACTCTCTTATTTCTTCTAAGTTCACCACCACCATTGATTTATGGCATAGACTGAAATTATGCTTGACCCTCATTGGTTTTGTATTTTATTTTTTGTGTACTCAAGAAAAAAATTCTTAAAGAAATATGGCTATGTAAAATTCAAAATAATATCTCAACAAAAAACTGATATTTATGACTTGTCATCACAAACAAAAAGGCTTACCAAAATGCGACAGATGAATTGCGTTCACAAACTCGCTAAAGGGACGCGTTTACATACATCACTTAGTTGTGACATTATTGAATGCCATACATTTGCAGCGTTGGTAAGTGCAGTTAATTTTTCAAACTTAGCCATATTTTCAAACTTCACTTTGTTTACAAAATAACGTAAATAGCATCATTGACGAACGTCGTTATTTTTCGGCATATGTAAAAGCCAATAATTACGCCGATAAAGATGGCAACATTTACGATTTATGTCATATTTTTTTTTTACAATGGTACTTATATGCCAATCCTCCCAAAAACGTCGTATAAACATCGGGAAGATTTTTATGGCGTTTTTGCTTTTATTAATGGCATTTATAAACAACGTCAAAAGAATCAGTTGATCTAGTAGTCATTGTACGTAAACATCTTTTGGTTAACACTAGCTACCATGACACATGTGATGCGCGTTCAAAAATAAAGTTAATAATATGAAATTTGATAAATAAAAAATTCAACATTTAATAAAATACATTTTTAATTGTGAAAAACAAACATACTCTTCTACGTAGTTATTTATCATTTATGATTTTTGTTTTATGCACTTTTAAAACAAAATTAAAATGTTACTTGTATCATTCTAGACAGATAGTTATGTAACACCAGAAGAATGGTTATACCAAATATATATATATATATATATATATATATATATATATATATATATATATATATATATATATATATATATGGGAGCTGATCCATTGACAGCGCTAGCAAAATAGGAGAAGTTGCTAGCGCGATCTGGTCATCCACGATCGATCCGTGGACGGTTCAGATCTTTTTTTTTGCGCTTTTTTTAAGTATGTCTGCTACATAATGTATCGGATTATTTTTTGACAAAAATATCCTTCAGCTCTATCCGCTATATTCTGTAGCGGACACTGTAACGCCCCGATTTTTTTTCGAAGCGTTAATTTCAAATAAACAAAGCAGAAAATCTCTAAATATCCAAAAGTATCCCAAATTGAGTAATCAGAGCATCTAAGAATAAGTCTCCAAAAAACATCAATAAATATCACTCCGGCTTAAAAGTATTACATTGGTCTCAAGTACTCCTAACGGAGCTCCAAAATAAAATCTAAAGCCAAATATAATAGTACAATAAATATTAAAGAAAAATACTTCCCTAAAAAGCTTCTTACTTAGCCATGCTTTAGAATCCTTTGTACAGCTCCAAACACTGCCTAATAACCTGAAAGTAAGGGGAGTGAGCACAAAGCCCAGTAAAGATAATTGCACACACCCACCCACAGAGTACAAAGCACGCTATATCGATAGTAGTACTTGGAGGTGATAAAGTACGATACCAAGGTGCATGGCGAATACCAAAACCAATGCACTAACTTTCAATTCAGAGATCAAATTAGCAACAAGATCAAATAGCTCATATCGACAGACAATACAACCTCAAGGTAAGGAATTATTATATATAACTAAGTTTACAAAGGGTCAAAAGGTTTCGATGTGTTTAAAACAATACAAATTTAAGTTCGAAACGTTTTCACAGGTTCTAATAAAGATAACTTATATTTCAAAAAGACTCTAGTGAATTCAATAATACTTCAGATATGTTCAAAAACTTATTCAAATAGATCAGATATAAAAATTCAAATGTTCAATGAGTACAAAGACGAAGACCACTGGAGCCATTCAGAAATGTGTCACGCGTGCCATCACTGACACGTGAGACAAGGTTCAGAAATTTAGATCGCGATCTCTAGCTCATCCCGTTGAGCTAGCCCACGTACCAATCCACGTGGGTAAGTCGGAAATGGATAAGTCACATACACTGTGACATGGCTCACCAGATTATAAAAACATATACCAAATTAACTTATTAAACACCAAGAGTTTGAAGCAAACAAAGTCATTTTCGTTCACGCGATTCTACGCAGAATAGCTTTATTTAAGGGCTAAATTCAACAATGAAATCAACAAATTCTAAGAAACCACAAAGCCTAAAAGTTGACGAGGACTTGTTACTGATTTTGTAGTGTCTAAGTTCATAAAAAACCGATAAGAAACGAATAAGATGGAACAAGTCAAAGCAAGCTGATTTGCAGTGTCAAAGAGCAACTTTTACACCGATGAATAGCTTTCAAACTGAATTTTAATCAGAATATAGATAGATTCTGAGAAAACACAAAACTAAGAAGTTTAAGAGGAATCTTTAAGGTTTCCAGATTGTCTAGCATCATGAAAAACCAATGAGAAACAAAGGAGATAGAACAAATCGAAGTGGGCTGATTTACAGTGTCAAAAACAGAAAAGTCTACACTGATAAATAACTTTCAAACTCAATTTTGACCAAGAACCAAATGGATTATGATAAAACCTTAAACTACAAAGTTGAAGAAGACTCTTCAAGGATTTCAGAATGTTCAAGATCATTACAAACCAATGAGAAACAAATAAGACACAACAAATCGAAATTGGCTGACCTGAATTGGCAGAAATATTAGCACAACAATGTTTAAGTATGTTTTTGAATATCGATCACTTCGAATTTTGGAAAACCCAAAACTACAAAGTTGTAGTAAACTATTTGGGGTTTTTAAAAAGTGTAAGAACACTAAAATTGGCCAAAGAACGACAAAATTACGGACTTTTGAATTTGCCTCAAAGATCACGAATCAAAGTCAACAATCGGAAGTACAAAGAACTATTTAGCGTAACGATCAATAATGTAATTAGGGTTCTAAAGAATTAATAGATCTTCTTAAACGACAAATCATTTGATGAACGGATCAATAATCAGAATTCAGATGGAGTAAATGCGTGAGAAAACTCTTACCTCAATTGCGTAAATCAACTCCAAGTCTTGATCTTCTCGAACAAATTATATCAAAAACCCTAATATAATAATACCCAAAATTTTTATTAGACTCTATCAATCACATTAGCTTATGTAGGTTTTTACCACAAACCTCAATCCTAATATCAAAATAAGATCGTACCTCAATGTAATGATCAAAATTTAAAGAGTATTCTTCCTAGAGATTCTTTAGAAGCTCTTCTGAAGTTTGTGTGCTCCTAAGAATTATATTGCACATAAGTCATGAGCCTAAAAGAAATGTAATTATATTCCTAATACAATAAGAATTACAAAATACCCATTATGTCCCAAAATTCTCTGACTTTATAATTGGGTCAAACTAAAGCCCAAATTTAAATTGGATCATCTAATCCCAAAAGTATAACTCACTTTCTAGTAAAAAAATTTTAAATTGATTTTTAGGTCCACTATTTAATTCAAACTCACAATACATTTAATTCGTACTTACACAAGTATCCTGATTAAAAAAAAATCTGCAGTGTTACAGACACTACTTTTTTTTTCTTTCTCTCATTAATTTTTCCGACACCTCTCTCTTCTTTCTCTCATCAATTTCTGACTCTTTCTCTCTCATCCTCCTCTCCCCTCCTTTCTTCTGACTCTTTCTCTCTAACTTTTTTGGTTAAGGATACTTTGACGTTGGGGGCAAACTATTACCAAACAGAATCTGAAATTGCATCTCTGCTGGCAGAAGGAAAGGTCCCCATCGGAGTTGGACGAAATGCGAAAATCAGGTAATGGACAGAAAGATTAAGAAGTTCATAAGCTTAAATCGAGATTCAGAGCGTCAATTTTTTGACAAAACTTATCTGCTTACTTTGAAGGAACTGCATCATAGACAAGAATGCAAAGATTGGCAAAGAGGTGATCATAATGAATAAAGATGTAAGCTTACTCTATTATGCTTACCTTCTTAAACTAACTTCCTTTCCCAAAAATGATGCATGATGTGGAGCCAAAAGGAAATTGAAGTTTACTGTTTGAAAGAAGAAATGGGGAAGCGGGAGGTAGATTTGGAAGAGAAGTCCAAAAGAGCCAAGAAGGAAGAGAAAGACCTTTAGGAAAACTTGATTACTTTGCACGAGAAAGACGAACAGGTCAAAGATCTGGAGAGGGAGAGAGAGAGAGAGAGAGATTGTGACTTTCTACTCTAGTTATTCTTCGGGTGGGTGGTGCTAACAATGATTAAATCCTCTAAGATTTCTTTAGTCCATTTTGTTTATTGCCTGATGGTGCTTAATCAAACATCCAAGTTGAAAACAAGAAAACAAAACCCACCACCACATAACCACTGTTTAGGCAAGCACTGCTCATACAAGCCTATATATAAGAGCTCGAATTTCCCTTGTTAAGCAGTCAGAAAGTTTTGGAACTTGGAAGAAATGAAGTCATGCGGAAGTCGCAACAATTTTGGAGACGAGCAGATCTTGACGCGCTGTTTGAAACTAAAGAGAAAGAGAGAGAGAGAGAGAGAGAGGAGAGGATGATGAGAGATAAAACAAAAAAGTGGTGAGAGAAAGAGTAATGGAGAGAGATGTGTCAAAAAAAGTAATGAGAGAATGAGGAGAGAAAGAGAAAAAAAAAATAATGTCCGCTACATAATACATAATGTAGCGGATGGAACTGGAGGGTATTTTTGTCAAAAAATTGTTCTCTACATTATGTAGTGAACGTACTTAAAAAAAGTGCAAAAAAAAAAGATCTGGACCGTCCACAGATCGTGTGTGGACGGCCAGATCGCGCTAACAACCTCTCCTATTTTGTTAGCGCTATCAATGGATCAACTCCATATATATATATATATATATATATATATATATATATATATATTATGGAGGACATGGTTCCATATTTTGAGCATGAGTTGTTCATGCATTTTCGTTGTGTGATACGTCTTTATTGGTTCATTTTTCTGCAGCAGTAAAAACAACTGAAATGACCTTCTGTACTAAATAAACATTGAAATGGCGTTCTTATCATAGTCAAAATTTGCCAGTTACAACAGCTTGTTGCTTTTAAAGATTGGGATGGAGACTGACTACTATCGTTTTCATTTGCCACCTTCATTCCAAAACTGATAAAAGCAAGAGTTTATGGTACACATTGCACGCACTTTGGTTTTAGATTGGTAGTGTAATTAGGGGTGCAATATGGCCGGTTTAAAATGGGTTTTAACCAACCCAGCCCAAATTTAGGTAAGTTTTAAACCAATCAAACCCAATTAATTTAAGTATGGGTTGGTCTGAACTGGGTAAACATTTTAATGAACAAAATTGGGTCAAACTCATTGAAACCAAACTAACCCATCCTAACCCACAAGAAAAAACTGAACATCTCTCATCTCTCATTCTCTCCTTCACCGAACTCAACTTCCCCTTCGGCAGACTAACTATTTCACCCAAATTCTCTCTGTACAAGAAAGTGAAACCCGCCAACGACTCCTATATGAAAGTGAAACCCACCAAAGAGAGCAGCAAAAGCATAGAAGCAAGGGGAACTCCATTTTCGGCACTCTCAGTTGTTCAATTGCACGGTTAGGGCAGCGATTCTCAAAATTTGCAGCACTCAAATTCTCAAGATTTGAAGCGGTGAGGCTATCAATCTTGTTTGTCCTCCTAAAAATCAACAGCACCCAAATTCTCAAGATTTGCTCAAGCTTTCTAATTGGTAAGTTCTCTCTGTTGCACTTCTCTTGTTGTTCGTATTAATCTTGGGTGTGAGCTCCCATCAGGCTGGGTGATTAGATGAAATAGGCTTACCACAAGCTAATGTTGAGTCAAATTCGTAAGAATGCAAATGCTGAAGATAGCTAAGGTTTTTTTTTTAAAACATGTAATTGTGGGTCTGAGGTGGTATGGTTAGAATACGAGCATTTGATCAGAAGAGGCAAATGGGTCTTGATCCTTGAAGGTGACGATGAGAATTGAAGGGGTTTTCGCGGGAGTTTTGTTGGAATTTGGAGGGTTTTGTGGCTTCTTTGGATCAGTAGATTATTGGTGGAAAGAGGGCCTGCTAAGTGTTTATTGAAATGCCTGAGAGAAGATTGATTGTTTGGGGGCAGTGCTGCGCCAAATGGTATCCTTGAGTGTGCTAGCACCGATGCTGTGTCCATCTTTTCTCTGAGTTGAGAGGGGCGACAACAATTGGGTTTGGTGGTGTAGCTAGTCAATTTGAGGGGCGACAGAAATTTCATGTTATTCATCAATTTGAGTCCCTCTCGTTGGAGCATTATATTAACACAGTAATGGTGGATTTGTCAGTGAATTCTGTTAATTATAGTCAATGTACTGAACTACAGTCCATTTTCCTTTTCCCTTTCTGTCAATAATGGTGTTGAACATAAATGGCAAGATTTTGGTCTTGGCTTTATCGGTACTGATTGTGGGTTGACCAACGTATAGCTCAGTAGCAATAGCAGCTGGACATGCTAGACTATTACTTTGTAACAATTTAAGTATGTACTAACATATTACAGTAGAAATGCTTACCGTAAAGTTCAGAAGAAAACTGGATAGATTGGACAAAGTTTGCGAACCCCTTCATTTGACAAATTCTTTTGGTTTTCTTCTTCTTTTTTTTTTTTTTTGTGCAGGAGGAGGCAACAATTACCAAGTCAGCTAGCAACAGTTGGTGTCTTCACAAAGTGTCTTGAGATTTTATTTCTTCTTTTAGAATAATGACACCTTTTGTTAATGGCTTTTTTATTTCTCGTGTTGTTTAAAGACCGTTGAGTTGAAGTGGGAGGGGTTTTCACTGTATTAAATGTTATAGCTTATTATTTGTTTTCTCCCTCTACACATGTTGATATTCATTTATTTTACTAGTGTGAGGAAGACTATAGTACTTTTTAATTAAACTGGAGTTTATTAGTGGTCTTTAATGCCTAAGCTATGTGTTTGTCTATTGATTGATTTAGAATTTTTTTTTATAATATCATATTTTATCTTTCGAAGATAAATGAAACTTTTTATTTACAAAGATTAAAGCATTATCTATAAGTCAAATGTTAAAAATGTTAGTCTTTAAATAATGAGACGCACGAAGAAAATTATTCATTCATGAATGAAACAAAAAATTAATTAGATGTTAATTGGGTTGGGTTGGGTTGAAACCCAAAGCATAGCATTTTTACTTGGGTTGGGTTGGGTTGGACTTTTTTTACAAAAAGCTCAATCTGGGTTGGGTTGAGATGGGCTTTTAAAAGGTTGGATTTTTTCGGGTTGGGCTAAAAACTAACCCAACCCGTCCATGTTGCACCCCTAAGTGTAATATCATGATTGAAATGGAATCTCATTGATATTGAACATCTTCACAATTAGCTTGAACTGATCAAAATTTGTTAAATTATGTTCCCTTTTCCCAAAAGTCATTCTGTTAAATTGTTGCATCCAAACCTTTAGAAATAGATAAAGAAGAAAAATGCTGGAATGCAAATTCCACGTCTATTAGCAATTAACGTTGCCAAAATTAAACTAATATTTTTGACCGTCACGAACAGAAAGGTACGGTAAAACATTGCAAATCGATGGCGTTCACAAAACTCACTGAAGATAGACGTTAACAAACGGATCTTAGATGTGACGTGAATGAACGAACGCCACACATTTGCAGCATTTTTAAATACGACTGACTATTGATATGTAAAGAAGCCACAAGGCATTGTTCCACGCCGTAAATTTCTGGCATTTACAAATGCCGCTGAAATAACATCACCGGTAAATGCCGTTAGATTTACGAGCATGTAAAAGGCGGTATTTACGCCGATTTTAAAGATTGCGGTATAAATGTATGCCCCTTTTATTTTGCGATAGGATTTATTTCAATCCTCCAACAAAAGCTGCATAAACGCCGGGAAGGACTTTTTCTGGCATTTTTGCTTTCAGTAATGGTAGTTTTTAAGCGCCACAAAAAGCAATTGTTGTAGTAGCGAGTCTATGTAGATGTTATTTTATTAGCGTGACCGCTTCATGCTTCAAGCATGTGTTATCCTTAATACATGCATTTTCATTGCGTACTTCGTTATTGTTTATTTGGTACTGCAATGACATTTTTGGTACCAAATAAACAATTGAAATCACGTTCCTTACTGTAGTAGAAAGTTTGTGAGTGTGACACGCTACTAATTTAAGGCTGCGTTTGACGCGTAGGATAAGTCAATCCGATAGGAGAAAGCGATAATAATGTATAGAGGAAAAAGGGCACGACCAAAGGACTGCCCCATGGCCATGGAAGCTACCTTCTGTACGAAAGATGTGGTGCTTAGTTGGTTCAGTACCGCATCCGTCCTCTAAGATATCCATCCACCCCTCAAGCATCTACGGCCGTTCTCTTGCCTCCGGTCAATAGATACCTTTTGTCTGTTCACGTCAATCGACTTGTTGGAACAAGCTACTATTTATTTTGGACACGCAGTCTATAATTTAAATTATTCATTTAATATTTTTTTTAATCCAATTGTGCATCATTAAAGTTTTTCATTTAGAATAGTTCTCGGAGCAGAGGCCGAAAATGACACCACATTAATTGGAATTTGCCACCAAGCGCAAATATTAGCATGCCGAGTAGGATCCTTTATTCTAAAAGGAAGCATGTCTAGTATTAGAAATCATATTAGGATCAATGGAGCCAACAATGTTACCGAAAACAATGTTGAATACCAACATGATAGTTGTAGTTTGTAATTTCGATGCACTCGACAAGAATGGTCAACGATGAGCTAGTTTGTGGATCATGTCAATTCTTCGACTCAGGTACTTATTACCATGGTATCTCAATTAATGATTATTTTACTGAGCCAAGCGGTGGCAGCGTTTAGCAAAGCAACTAGTAATCAGGAACAATCGAATTCCAAAATCATGGAAGAGATGAAGAAAATGATGGAATATAATTCTTCTGAAAATAAATTAAGTATCTACCGGAAGAGATCCAACGACAAACCTTGTCCATCACCAGGTTAGCAGATGTTAAGTTGCAAAAAGGGAAAGCTTCCTGTGGCGCACCGCGTTGAAAAAAAAAATCCCGAAAAAAGAATTTTTAAGAGTCGCTATCCTATTTTATTTGACAAAATAGGTAAAAAAAGAAAAACAGTAGAAAGTGACTCGAAGACGTCCAAGAAAAGAAGGACGACTGATCTATTAAAACCATGAGAGGGATCCGATGACTAAATTATGCAACGGGAATGTGTTAGGCACTCCCCGCGCCCTTTCGGTCTCTACATTATTTCTAGTGATTCATGGCCTTAAAAACATATAGCATGTAAGAATATGACAAAATTAACCCTGAATTAATTTTTATGTTTTTAACTTGAACACGACATCAGGGGTCAAATTGCGTACATAGCCTTTCGGACTAATCAAAAGCAAAACCGCCGTAATTTGACTCCAGTCCTACAGGGGATAGTTTACAGTTCGGGACTTAGTCTTAAACAAAAAAAAATGAAAATAACTTTTTTTAAAAAAAATAAAATGTGACTATGAGAAAGTGAAAACAATCTATATAATATATATCCTATGAAAGCTTTAAATATACTAGAGAACAGTTTATACCTGCGATGCTAAAGTATTGGCATAAGTAGAAAATATCGTAGGCCTCGCATGTGCTTACGGTAGTATACCGTAGGTGCTTCTACTGATGACATAGACATGTGCCTACGGTAACAGTAGTAGACAAATAAGTGTAATAGATGTGTTGCGCGCATTGGGAGTTCAAAGTCTGGGTTTTTGCAGGTACATTAGATTGCGGGTGTCTTTAGGGTCAAACTCCTCCCAACAATCATCCTCAACTTTGCTGAAAACCTTCTCCACCATTTCTTCAGTGACTTGCTCTAAGCATGAATAAGACAACGACCAAAAGGTGGGAAATATCAGTGGCGACGTGTTTTTAGGGAAATCCTTCATCCTGCCAAGTGCTCTACACTCCACAAGGCAATTTTTTGACTCGAAGATATTCTTTAATATACAAAAAAAAAAGTTTGTGTAACATGAATCTACTTCTTCATTCCATGAACAAAATTCATGACATTCGAGTCAAAAGGGTCCCTCTTGGGTTGCAAGACATATTCTTGAAAATTTTTACCACGAATATTAAAAATTACGTACTTTACACGTCATAGAGTGATTCAAAATAAATAAACCTTGGTAAAAAGCACTACTGAAATTAATTAACACAATTAATATAATTAAACCGCAATAAGGAAATCAGTTGTAAATTGCTAATCAAAAACTCGAAGTATAGAAAGTTCATTGCACAAAATATGGTCTTACTTTCAAACTCAAATTATTAATATCAAATATCACAAATATTTATCATCTTATTTCTTTTGTCACATCAAGTAAACGCTAAAGAGAATCCTGACTATCACATATGGTATCCTGTTATCAAAGGTATAGTAAAATTGTAATCGGTTTGCAATAACTTTCCCAAATATCTTATTCTCTCGAAACTCTGAAAGTTTGACATTCCAGTAATGAAAGTGTAGAAAGTATTTAAGAGGCAATTATGTTAATTTTGTATATTGGAGTTGTCCAATTTATTGTAATATATTTTTATGACATGTATGTAAGTCTAGGAAGTGAAATTGAAAAGATGTTTGACTTATAAGTAAGTGATATTAACCAAAGTTTAAATATTGACCAAAATAGGATTTTTGAAAGTGTTTGAGGAAAAAAAGTTATATTAGTAAATGTATGACAAAGTTTGTAAAATGAAATGCGTTAGGAGTTTAAATGTTACATCTTTAAAATCAAGAATCAAATGAACTCAAAAGATGTTTGACTTATAAGTAAGTGATATTAACCAAAGTTTAAAAATTGACCAAAATAGGATTTTTGAAAGTGTCTGAGGAAAAAAATTATATTAGTAAATGTATGACAAAGTTTGTAAAATGAAACGTGTTAGGAGCTTAAATGTTACGTCTTTAAAATTAAGAATCAAATGAACTTAAAAGATCTAGCAAGGCACATACAAAAACTCAATTGCGTAGGTAACAAATCTAATAGTTGTAACTCTTAAGGGTCTTTTGAAAGTTTTCTCTTATTCACTTTTAGAGTTTGAGCCATTTTTCCTACAAGTATCACTACTAAAGTTCAAAATAACTTAAAACTTTCAGTATCATTTATTATCAATCTTTCTTTTTTCCGTACAGTGATGGCCATTTCTTGTAGCGTTGATTGTTGGGGGTGAAAATAGCCCCTATAGTTTATTTTCTTTTGGTAAAAGATTTAATCTTCCTGTAACTCATATATTTAAAGATTAAACTACGTAGTAAGTCCTTTTTCAATTTTTTCTAACTTAAGTTCCAAATTTCTAGCACAATTTATCTACCTATGCTTAATCTTAATTTACTTTCTTCTTTCTACTCAAAATTTCTCTTGATATATAGTGTACTCTAAATCTTTCTTTTAGTTTTATCTAATATGACCTTGTTCATCTTAGTAATACGTTAAGGCTATTAATTTAGTTATGTGCACGTAATTTAGCATATATTTGTTATAAGACTTTTATTTTTAAGACAGATTTACATAAGAATACGATACCTATTCATCTAAAAATTCAATACATGCGTTCAGTGTGTGTGTGTAAGAATAAATTTTAACCCAAATCATTCATCTATAAAAGGACATGTATCATCAAAATAAAAATGAAAAAACAAATCTCCTACGACACAAGTTTTGAGAGTTAAGAAAATTATAACCACCTGCTATATTTTACCAAACACAAAATAACACAAAAATTCATCATAAAAATTTAAAAAAAAAAGGTCTAGCCGAACTTGCAAATATTCTGACTCGATTTTACATTGGTAAATATAATTTGCAATCATATGTGAATGTTAGTAAATAAAATAGTTGGTGTACCTTAGTAGAAAAATATAAAGAAAGAACATACATGATAATACTTGGACTTAGGAACGGTTCTCTTAGGAGTAAAAAAATTAAGATGATTATTTCATCGAGTTTGATGTCGATAACTTTTAAGGTTAGGTTTTCATAGAATTTTCTCGTCAAAAGAGGCTTAGCATCATATTTATACGATTGTAGTCATGCTTCAGTTGAGTTCAATTCTTTTGTTCCGTTTGGTTAAATTTATAAATTTTTGTCACTTAAAGATGCATTAACGAACTTTTATCCTCTTTAGCAGCAAATTATTTAAATTTAGCCAAAAACATTGTACTTTAAAATTACCTTCTTTAAAACTAAAAATACCCTTAGTTTTTATAAACCTTTTATTTTTAAAAAGGGCATTTTTATGGAAAATTGTCTATATGTTGGAGCCAGATCCTCAACCGTTTTGGTTATATTTATTATCTTTTGTGGCTAAGAGATGGATTAGTGAATTTTTTAATCTCTTTAGTGGAAAATGTTTAAAGTTAGCAAAAAATATTATAATTTAGCCTCAGCTTTTTAAAAAGCCATAAGCACTCTCAATAGATTTAGAAACCTTTAAAAATAATATTTTAAGAAAAAAAATGTTTTAGTCATTTAATCCCTTGTGTATCATAACTTAAGAATTTTTCAAGTTGAAAAAAGTTGTTAATCATTTGAGATCAAATAATTTGGAGTCTTTACAAATTGGGTTTCTATTAATCCTATGCAATATACAAACAATAACAATATGCAAATATATGGTATCCCGGCTACAGTTGATCATCTAAAGATAATAATCGTGTGAAGAATATGTTGTCATACAAATAACGGTATTCCAATAACTTTAGTACAAACAAAATATGATTTACTTGCCATGAATGCAAAGTAAAATTTGGAGCAGAATGGTCTGATATATCCTTATCCATCTAAAATTTTTTAAAAACCTCCATTTTTACAATAACTTTCTTATACCAATATGTCGGTATTTAAATATAGAATTAAACTTTAGCATTACAATAGTTTCAATGTACTATATGATTTTATTGAAATGTATATGCATGTACGATAATTCAAATCTCTAGAACGCATCAACATACAGATATAAAAATGAAAATTTCCACTTGGTTAAATATAGTACATTTCTTCTCAAAGGTTATAGAAAACCCTGTTCTGCAAATTTTGTTTTTTAATCAAATTTGATGAAAAGGTGTAGTAGCTCTAAAATAGTTTAGTTTACCGTAAATAGAAATTTTTGGTAATCACATAGCATGCAGGAGTTAAGGCTGATTTTATAGGATCTACATAAGATTTCTCCTTTTTTATAAATAAAAGTCAAAACAACGACTTAACTATTACAAAATCATATATTTCAGTAAAGATATTTTAAGAAAAGGGTCTTGATATCTTGTGAGAATTTTCTTTCAAAAAAAAGCATTATTCTTTTAATAACACTCTTTTTCAAAAATGAAAAACAAATTGAAATCAAAAGTCAAAACAACCTTATTTTTTACATAACACTCTAATTCAAAATAGATATTTAATAGGGATAAAAGTTATAAGTCCAAAACACCACTAATCTTTTATGAAGACTTCTATTTGAAAAGGATATTTTTTAAAAAAAATAGCCACTTAAATTCATCGGTACTTATATATATAGACATAGATAGGTATAGATAAATATCACTGGATATTATAATCAACCTATGAGTCTATGAGTTTTCGAAACCTTAATGGTTTTAGAAATCCCATGCCTCATTTTCAAATTATGGGCAGTTTTGTTGGACACACAATTTCTATTTGTTTGACCACTCGATTTGTGACACGTGTACCGTAACTTTTTCAGTTAAAATAAAGTTTGTTTTTGAGCCAATCTTCTCCCCTCTTTTGCAATCAATTTCTACAGCACCTGGAACGCACCGTTCTTATAGAGAGAATGTGACACGTTCTTTAAAAAAAATCCTTTCGTTGACGATTGACAAGATCAGATCGTAGTTGCCATTTTGTGAGATTATTTAACTTTCTTCGAATTTAATTGTGTACCGTTTATGATTTATACAAAAGATCTCTTGCAAATGACTCTTTATGGTATATCCCCCACCAACTAAACAATTAGATTAAATGATGTTTATCTCTTTTGCCGCAAATGCCATCTTATGCAATGATTTGCCTTGGACCAACAATTTAAATAAAATTATGAAAAATAGACCTGAGAAAAAATAAGAACAACAAAATTTCTACGTACCTTTGGATTTTTGTCTTTGTCAAAGAGCAGTGCTCTTGAACCCTGCAAGTTAACTAACTCTTTGTCAAATGTCTGCACTCTTCCTTCTCTAATCTGGTCAAGAGTTAAGAGAACTTTATTGAATTTAAGGTACCCGTTCTCGATTTTAAATGAAGCATTTGAAATGATTATTACAGATCGAGGGAAAATCCTAAGACTTGTTGGAGAGGCAGACTTCATAGAGCTTATTGCGTTGGCAACCCACTTGTGTCTGCTCCACGTGAAACTTCATTCTCCTGGACAAGAAAATAAATCTGTAATGATGCATCCTAATAATCCTTTGACATAGTGTATGATATTTGATTCTCATGACTCGGAACGGTTTGAGTTAAATTTATTCTGATACATTTACTTACAAACAAGGGTTAAAGTCATCGGTTTTACATAACGAGGAAAAAGGTTGAAAGGTCACATGTTTTTGAGAAAAGAAAATATGATTAACAATGCATGTAATCTTATACAACCTAAAACATAAACCAGTATACTTACCAGTGATAATAGTATTTGTTCAACCGTCTTCTTGGAAAAACACTCGTGGACAATCTCCAATCTATTTCATCCACAAAGTTAGGGAAGACAAAGGAAGAAGCCTTGATATATTTCGTATACATTTTAAATACCTTTACATGAAGTATATAAAGCAAAAATAAAATAATCACCTCTTGCGATAGCTAGCTAGCGTGATTCATATGTGCTTGATTTATGTATTTCTTGACGTGCTCATAGACAAGGGCAGACCTACGTGGTGACCAAGGGGGCTGAAGCCCCCCTGAACTTTTGAAAAATTAGCTTATGGAGGTGGTTCTGCTGCTTTGGAGGTACAAACTTCTGAGGAGTTGGTCAAAAGACTATTAAAGTCACGAAGACATTCAGAGCTGCACCAGTCCTTGGAATTGCAGGTAGAAGATGCTTGCTAGTGACGCAAAAAGGCCTTCATACGATAGAAAGACTAATTTTGTTGCTAAGAAGACTGCTCGTGTATTGCTGAGGGGATCTTCCAGTGGATATATACCTCTATGCTAGGTAGCCTCGCAGTATTTCCATATAGGTTGAACATGGTGCTTCTTCCCATCTCACGTATGACAATCGTTTATTTCACTCAAGCTTAGAATAATAGTCCACTTGACATTGTATATAGGTGACCTAATTGTTGTTTGGAGAAGGGTAATGTTAGGTTGGTCTGGAACTGACGTTCCCGTATTTCTTAGAGCTGCAGTTAAAAGTGGCAAGTGGTGGAAGCTGGATTGTTGAAGCATTTGTTGTAGTGGGAGCTACAGATGCAGTCGGTGGCTAGTTTTTTTAACTTCTTACATGAGTTCATATCCCTGGAAGATGTGAAATAATTTGCGTTAAATCTTGCATTTGGCTTTCTTGAAGGGAGGAGAGTTGGTCCCAAGGAAGGTATTCGGCGAGCAAAGGCTCTTCCCATGGTTATTTAGTTCTGACGTGGATGGCAGCTTAGGAGCAATCGTTATGTTGGTTAATGTAACACACGTAAAGGAAGTTATTGTTATCCATACCTGGAAGTGGAAGAAGATAAGAGAGTTGGGAAGTCATCCGTTGTGGAGTGGGCTATGGCTATAGTGCTCGGTTTATTCTGGATTTCACCAGGGGATGTATTAACTTTATTAGGTATGTTTCCCCTTTCCTGTTTGCATCTAAAACGTGACCTTAGCGTCTTACTTGAATCTTGTGCAATGTTTAGTTGGGAATTTGATTTGAAGCTGCGCTATATGCTGATTATCAAGCTTGCTAGTTGGGTTATCAATTTAAGAGGTTAATTACGCACTCTAATGTGCAATAACTGATGCATAATGTACAACTTGATTGCACCAAGAGTGACAGACAAAGGATGATGAGGTTGTGGACAAGTAGTTGTTGTTAGAATCCCAAGTTGGCTGGGCATACTTAGATGATTATATATATATATATATATATATATATATATATATATATATATATATATATATATATATATGTTAATTTTAGTTTAATATTTTAATTTTAGTTTAATTTCAGTGATTATATATGTTAATTTTAGTTTAATTTCAGTGATTATATAGAGATTTAGAATATATGTTTGGTTAATTTAATTTCAGTGATTATATAGAAAAAAAATTTAATACTATTTTACTTTAATTTTTTTTTTGGTAAATTCGATATAATTTTTGTACCCCCTGAAAAAAATTCATAATTCCGCCCTGCTCATAGATTCTTGCAGTATCGGAAGATGACACCTTTAGTAGATCATTCTCTACCGACTGAAGATCCCACAAATAGTGGGAAAGATAAGAAAATCAGGGAACAAAAATTTAGAGGTATCCAAAGGCATGGTACTTTCATACAAGTGAGGTGCATTCAATTTTATGTGCACGGACTGGCTTTCTACCTTTGATAGGACGAAATGAGTTGCAAGGCCACATGCGACCATTTCGGTGCCATCAATTCTTGCTCCAGTTAGCCCAAGATATTCACCTTGGAACATTCGAATATGAAGACAGAATTAAGGAATGTAATACTGTCTGAGACCGCTTATGTCCAAAACAAAAGCTCATTAAGAGATCTGGTGAGATATGACTATGTATTCATGTTTTGTGTTGAAGTCATAATTCTACAACATGGTTAACTAAATAAGAGTAAAAAGATACTGCATTGTTCGACCCTAGTTCATTCATGAGTCGACCAGGAGCACGTAAGAATGACTATTCCAATCTTCATGTCTACTATGTGGGACAATAAGGTGTGGTAGAATGGTCAACGTTATGACTCAAAGTAAAATAGGAGGATCTGAAAGACGGCATTCTGAGATAGTACTTTACCATCACTCGCATGAGAAAAAAAAAATCGTTAGTGACACTTTTATTGCAGGTCATCTCCTTCCATTTACAAGTACTTTATGATGAATGACTCACAAATAATCTACATCTATATAATATATGATAAGCAAAACGAGAGCTTTTGCCGCGACACATAATAATAGAGGTAATTTCTTTACTTGACACGTCATTGCATTATGTTTTCAATATAAAATAAAATTATAAAAATTATAGGTGTCACTAAAGGTTTAAAATATTATCTTGGATGGGGTACTTATTTCTTGATAAGTTAATTTTCATATTAGTAAGCTTTCCCTATTATTTTCCCTTGTGTTTTCTCCCCGCCGCACTTTTCCTCTCTCTCTCTCTCTCCCTCTCTCTCTCTCCACCGTCCCCATACCCCCTCTACCATACATCCCCGCCTCCGTCTCTCCCCACCACCATGCCGGCAATAGGCCCCCGCCTCCGTCCTCCCCACCGGCCCCCCACGTTGGCGACAGGCCCCCGCCTCTGTCCCTCCCCACCAGCCCCCCACGCTGGCAATAGGCCCAGCCACCCACCACACTGCCCTTCCCTCTCCCTTAACATCTATCGCCCCTATAGCCACCTCGCCTCCCCGTAGCTACCCATCACTGCCATAGCCACCCCACAATCGTGTCACCACTCCACAGCCACCTCACAGTCGCAACACCATCGCCACAGTTCCTCCCTTTCCGCCACACCACCACCCTCCGCCACCTTTTACGTGCCGCTACCGCTGCTTTCCGTGCGCCACTGTTGCTGCCTTCTATGTGCTACTGTCGTCGTCCGCCTCGCACCGCCACTGCCCAAACTCACTTTTTTCCCCGTTAGAAATTATAATATCCTAGAAATTATTTATTGTATTGAATCTGTTGTAATCCTTAACAAAGCTATAAAATATTACTTTTAGCGCGGACACACATCCGTCGCTAAATGTCGGTCACTAATTATTTTTCAAAATTATTTTCTCCTAAGCCAAAAATCGGATTGAAAATAGAAAATTAGAAAACAAGATTTAGTGATGGAAGTTCTATCGGTATTTACCCGTCGTTGAAATTCCATCACTAAAAGTTTTTACCGACAGACTTTTCGTTGGTAAAAACTTGTAGCGACGGACTTTCTGTGACGGGTACTTCTGTCACAAAAGTAACTTTTAGAGACGAAAATAGCTCCGTCGCTAAAAGTCCGTCGCTAAAGACTTATTTTCTTGTAGTGAGGGGTCTAAAGTTGTCATGTGATGATATCCAAATAGCTCGAGTGAAAGGGCAAAAGATGAATAAATGTTCAGTAGATTCCTCATCAGATAAGCATAGAGGGCAAGAAGTGTCCATACCCGGTTCAAACATTTGAATTTTTAATCGCACAGGTAGAATTTTTCAGGCAATCTTTCGTAGGAGCAGCTTGTGTTGTTCCCGAATTTTTGCTCTCCAAAGTGCTTTCAAAAATTTTAGAGATCGGGGATAATTTGGGAAAAATCTCCTCTCATTCTCCATGAAAGGATCCAGGCTAAGAAATCTTAGGGTTTTGAAGGGAAAATTCTAATGTTTAGAATTTCCTACTTTATGGTTGATTCCAGAAAGAGTCGATGCAGTTTCAGCCTATTCCAAGAGCATGTTGATGGGTCGATTAGGTCAGACACCTTTGAATCATTGAGATTGTTGGAGGGAGCTATTGATAATTGAAGCGTTCTAGAGTGGGAATCCATGGGTCTTTGCAAAAGTCGATGCTTGTTCCATTGCCCACTACAAAACATGCTCCTTTTCTGAGATTTTTTTGGCTTGACACTATTCTTTTCCATAGCCACGAAGCACCCTTTGGAAAGTTGTGTTCAAGAAATGGTGTTTTCCTAAGATATTTGGCTTCCATCATTCTACTCAAGTTTTTTCTGGGCATGGAAGCATTGTCCATCCAAGTTTTGCAAACAGCGCTTCGTTTACTTCTTTCATCTGCTTGAATCCCAATCCCCCAAATTTCTTTGGGATGAATATTGAATTTCACGCCTTTTGACAGTATGAATGCTTCTGCGACTCCTTGTGACCCCACAAAAATCTTCTTTTGGCACCATCAATTTTTTCACAAACTGTCAATGGAACTGCAAATGTGGACATAGTATACGTTGGAATAGCTATCACCATTGCCTTTATAAGTGTGCTTTTTCCTGCTTAGGATAGGCATTTTGCCTTCCGTCCACTTAGTTTTTGATTCACTCTTTCCATAATGGATTTGAATAAGCCCACTTTTCTTTGGTCTGTAAAAATTGGCAGACCCAAATACTTATCATTAGACGGTGATTGTTTGATCTCCAACTACGCACATAGTTCGTATCTCATATGAGGTGCCAAATTCTTGCTAAGAAAATACTCTAGATTTGCTTCAATTGAGTCTTTGGCCTGACCAAGCTTCATTATTTTCGAGGCAACAAAGAATCGCTTCCACTTCTGATGATTTTGCCTGGAAAAGATTATAAGATCATCAGCAAAAAGTAGATGGGATGTGCATGGGCTGCCATGGCTGGCATGAATGCCATGTATATGGCCTTGTGTTCCTCACGGAGTAACAATCTCATTAAAATTTATGACCCCCAAGACAAGGAGAAATAGGGAAAGGGGGTCTCCTTAATGAATGCCGCTCGATGGATGAAAAAAAAATGCAGTGCATCATTAATAATCGTAGAAAATGAACCAGTACTGATACACTGCCTTACCCATGCTATCCACCGATTATCAAAGCCAAAATTCTCCAATACAATGGGTAGAAAAGCCCATTCCATTTTTTTCATACACCTTCTCCATATCGATTTTTATGGCCATTAAACCACTTTTTCCTTTCTTTTTCTGCATTGTATGCCATAGCTCTTGGATAATTATATTGTTGTCATAGTTGATGAGACGGTTTGGGACAAAGGCTGCTTGGAGAGGTGATATTAATTTGCTAAGAAATTCTAGCAGTCGGGAAGCTAGAATATTGGATATGATCTTATAAGAGTTATTGCATAGGCTGATCAGGCGATAGTGGTTCACAGAAGTTGGACTCTCCAGCTTTGGGATAAAAGCAATGCGAGTGTGATTTTGCTCATTCAGAATGAAGCCCGATAGATAAAATGATTTCACACTCTTGTTCAAATCATCTTTGGTGGATTTCCAGTAGGTTTTATAGAAGAAAGAAGTCATGTCTTCTGGCCCCGGTGCTTTGTGAGACCCCATCTGATTTAGGACTTGAGTAATCTCGATATCTGAAGGAATGGATCTCAGTACGTTGTTATCTGTAACCAAGATTACGGGATAAATTAGGGAATCAAGGTCTTGTGGGATGGAAGGATTAGAACTGGTGAAGATTGTACTGAAGTGTTCGTTGAAATATTTACTAATCTGCTTTATTCCCATGATCCAATTTCCTTCAAGATTCTTGATTTATTCAATCGTATTTCTACATCTCCTTATAATAGTGGTTAGATGAAAAAAATTTAGTATTACGATCCCCTTCTAGAAGTTTTTGGTGTTGAGATATTTCCATCCACAATGACTCTTCCCTCTTCAACTCTTCTACCAAGTTAAGTTGCAGGTTTTCTTCATGGGCCATATTTTCTTGACTGGGCTCAGCTCTTTGGACTTGATCAATTGCTTCCGTGAGTAATTTGATCTTTGATTGGACATGACCAAAATAGGAATGATTCCAAGACTTGAGTGCTTGCCGAGTGTTTTTAATTTTCTGTTAATCTGAACTGAGGTGAACCTCTGCATGCTTAATGGTAAAGTGACTTGTTCTATCTCTGGTTTAATTAGCCAGAAATTTGAAAGATTTTGGATATTGGGGGTTGATTTCCTCGTGAGAGCAAAATGGGATTCTGGTCAAATTGGTGGGCGGGAAGATGAATCGATGCATTTGGAAATAAAGGGTGCCACGCCGGATTAACAAGGCCATGGTCAATTATTTCTTTGATATTCGCTTGAAGTGGTCATTTATTGTTCCAGGTAAATGGATTTCCCGAGAAGCCTATGTCAATCAGTTCCAGTTCATTAATAACCGATTAGAGGCCTCCCAAAAAGGATGAAGCAAAAGGTTTTCCTCCAATTTTCTCTGATGATGCTATGATTTTGTTAAAATCACCAATACCCATCCACAGTCGAGGGAAGGATTCAACTATCCTTGTCAAGTTATTCCAAAAATCAGGTTTCTCTAGTTTGTAAGGATGGCCATAAATGTTGAGATCATCCATGGGGTTATGGGAGGATCTGAAAAAATAAGAGCATTAATGAAGTTAGGCGAGTCAAAGACAATTTCAATGTCCACGCCTGGCTTCCAAGCCAAGCATAGACCACCAGCAGAGTTGATTACACATGATGGTTGACATAACCTAACACAGAGAGAATTGGGATGAGAGTAGGAGAAGAAAGCTTTGTTTCAGAAAGAGAGATGACTTCAGGGGAGAGGCTTGAGACAAGCCGACGGAGGGCTCGAAACTTTTTCTTGATTCCGAGCCCTTGGTAATTTCTTGAGATGATTAAGATTGGGGTGGTTGTTGAAGGTCAAAACCTTCTTCCACCTGTGTTTCTCCTTGACCTTCTTGAATCGCGGGGATGGTTGACTTGGTGCCAGATTTTTGTAATCTTGCTCTTTGTTTGAGGGTAAGTTTTCAATTCGTAGATTTCTATTTTCTGGGGTTAGTGGGTTTCATTGAGTGTCATGTTGCATGAGTGTGCTGAGTTGCAAATTGGGGTTGGTAATTTTGTTCAGAGATGGTTGGGATTTGTTATTCATTTGGTTTGGGTTTTTTTGGTGCGCAAGTAGGGGGAAAGATTGGTTTTCTTTTGTGTGTTGTGTTTAGGCTTATGATGGATAGAGTGGTTTGGGAAAGATTAACGATGATGCTGCTTCTAAGGTGGGCCTTTTCAAAAATAAAGTTCAATTGGGCTTGGATGGTAATTATGGACCAGAAGGATTGGTATTGTTTATAGGACTGGTAGGGTTATTGGTTAGATGAGGCATTTGGGTGGGAAACTTTCCAAGGAAAATAGGTTGGATTGATGTGTCAATAGCTGTGGGAGTGGATTTTGTAATGTTCGGTAGAATGGGTAGGGTAGTAGGTGAGGGACTGATTTGATCGGTTTGAGACAGGTTGGTGAGAGATTCATTTACCTTGGGATTTGTGACAGATGTAGGTGGTAGCATCGATATCTATGTGATTGCCTGATCCGGTGTTAAAGATATATTTTGGTGTACCAGAATGTGCTCAGTCTACACGTAGTTGCTTGAGTGCGTTGCTTGATTAGGATGGTGATTACTTCCATCATACGATGATCTAATCCATGGACCATAAAGTCGTGGGCTTCCTGCTATGCATCATTTAGCGAGAGAGTCCGGAGGCCGGTGGCACCATTTCTGAACATGTCCAAGGTGTCCACATCCGAAGCAAATATCCGTAAATGTTCATATTTAAATTGGATCCAAGCATCCTCCATTCTGATCTTTTCATTGTAAATCCTCTGGGTAAAGCATCTTCTATGTTGATTTCTGCTCTGATCCTCAAGTACCTTTTTCTCCAATTTTTCCTTCCTTGGAGGTCTCAATAATTTCCAGAAGAAAGCCAATTCCTTGGCAATGGTGATTGTGTTGTTCTTTGTCATTTTATTTGGTGGGAGACTGCAAACCCTTATCCAAAAAAGGGGAATGGTTGAGGTGGATCTCTTGAAGAGCAACATCTGAGGCGATTCTTGAATATTCAGATAAGATCCCATTATGAACCAGGGACTTTTGTCCAGAATTTGAAGCAAGTCTTGTTCATCATTGACGATAAACAAAAGTTTGTTTTTATTATTCCCTGATTTTGAGTCCATGGGTTGGGATCCCATTATATACCCTTTTTAAGTTAGAGTGTTATTTAAAAATGAGGATGTTATTGACTTTTCATATGATATAAAGTCTCTTTCCTTAAAATACCCTTATTAGGATATCTGTTTTTGGCTAGAGTTAAGGATTGTTTTAACTTTTGGCTTAAAAAATTTATTTTTCATTAAATACCAATTTTTAATAAGAGTGTAACTAAAAAATAAGGGTAATTTGTTTTTCATTAAATACTATTTTTAATAAGAGTGTGACAAAATTAGGGTAATTTTTAGGATTTCTAAATGCATATGTAATCCTAACCGGAGTTAAGTGGCTAATCCCTTCTTCTTCTTTTTTCCTTAAGATGCGCTTTTCAAACTAAAGTCTTCATACAAAATTAATGTTGGTTAGGGATGTTTTTACTTGAAATTTTTTTTCCTATTAAATACCCATTTTGAATTAAAGTGCTGTTAAAAAAAAAAAGGATGCCTTTGCCTTCTCTTAGGATATCAAGCATCTTTACCGAGAATACCCTTACAAGAATCAATACTTTAGTTAGAGTTAATGGTTGTTTTATCTTTTAGTAAAAAAAATTATGAAAACCTGTAAAATCACTCTTGAACTCTTGCATATTCTTTACCAAAAAATTTTTATCAAAACCTACTGCCTCCATTCATGTTAATTGTTAAAGCTAAATATCTCAAAGTTAGTGCATCTTCTCCATCAATTTTGATTAATGAAAACAACTTGCAAAAAATTATTTTTCATTAAATACCTATTTTTAATAAGATTATGACTAAAAAAAGGATAATTTGTTTTTCATTAAATACTATTTTTAATAAGAGTGTGACTAAAATAAGGGTATTTTTTACTTCTCATAAATATCTTTATTGAAATATATATTTTTGTTAGAGTAAAGGGTTGTTTTAACTTTCATTGAAAGAGAAGAAAAAAAAAAGGAAAAGAAATCCTACGAAAATTTTATAATCACGCTCTCTAATTTTTTAAAAACTTCTTATAAGACCCTACCACCTCCATTCACGTTACTAAATTACTTTAGAGCTATTATATGTTCTCCATTATATTTGATTATAGAAAATAACTTGCAGAGAACATAGTTTTCTATAGGTTTTTTTTTTCGAGAGATGTAATATATCTAAACTAAATTGAATATTTTGTTAGAAACTCAATCCTTTTTAATTTCTTATTTCGTATTTGTATGTGGATGTGTATGCTACAGATTTGAATTATTCTACATGTATATAGATTTTAATACAAATATATTAGTATATTAAAAGTATCGTAAACCTAAAGTTTAATTTTAGATTTTGAATATGAACATATCAGTAAAAGGAAGTTGTTGTAAAACTGAATTTTTTTAGGATTTCTAAATGCATATGTAATCCTGACCGGAGTTAAATAACTCATTCCTTTTTTTTTCCCTCAAGATGTGCTTTTCAAACTGAAGTCTTCATACAAAATTAATGTTGGTTAGGAGTGTTTTTACTTGAAACTTTTTTTCCCATTAAATATGCATTTTAAATTAAAGTGCTGTTAAAAAAAAAAAGGATGCCTTTGCCTTCTCTTAAGACATCAAGCATCTTTATTGAGAATACCTTATAAGAATCAATACTTTAGTTAGAGTTAATGGTTGTTTTATTTTAGTAAAAAAAAATTATGAAAACCTATAAAATTACTTTTGAACTCTTGCATATTCTTTACCAAAAAATTTTTTATCAAAACTTACCGCTTCCATTCATGTTAAAGCTAAATACCTCAAAGCTATTGCATCTTCTCTATCAATTTCGATTAATGAAAACAACCTGCAGACAACACTATTTTTTATAGTCTGTAAGAATAAACATACCTACACAAAATAGAATATTTTGTCGGAAACACAATCTTTTTTTAATTTTGTAAAACATAATTGTATGTTGATGTGTATGCTACAAATTTCAATACTGTATATATATATATATATATATATATATATATATATATATATATATATATATATATATATATATATATATTTCAAAGCAAACATTTTTTAATAGCGAGAGATACACGAAAAGACTTGTGTTTTTCATTCTATCCTCGGGCTCGGGGGGAGGGGGACAGAAAGTGGTTGAATAGCGAGAAGTAGATTCATGGAGGATCAAATGTGAAGAGAAAGTGGTTGAGTAGAGATAAGTGGATTAGTGGAGGATCAAGTGTGGAGAAAGAAGTAGAATAACAAAAGTATACAAAGAGTAAACATGTAAAAACACCTATAGAATCTTTTTGAAATTGAAAACTGAACAATTTTTTTGGACAACCCAAAAAGAAAATATGATAATTTTTATGAGGATAGAGAGAGTAATAGACTAAATCATTATCAAAAGCAAATAAATTGCAGGGTAAATTTTAACCCCCAATAATCATCGGTATAAGAAATGACCATCAGTATACAGAAAGAAACAAGATAGATAATGAATGATACTGAAAATCCTAAATGATAATATTTTGAATTTTAGTAGTGATGCTTGCAGGAAAAAATGTCAAAATCCTAAAAGTGAAGATAGAAAATTTTTGGAAAGATCATTAAAGCCGAGGGCTACTAAATTTTATATGTATCCTACTAGATCAATTGAGTTCGCTTGATTTTTAGTTTTAAAGATGAATATTTGAGCTCCAAACGCATTTTGTCTTACAAACTTTATTATAGTCATAACTTTTTTCCCATTAGACACTTTACTTTTAACAATCCTTTTTAGAATAATTTTTGAACTTTTGTTAATATCACTTAAATATAATTCAAACTTCTTCTCAATTTCACTTCCTGAACTTATATATGACATCAAAACATATTATAGAAAATTAGACAACTCCAATATATGACATTAATTATCTCTAAACATTTTCTTCATTTTTATTACTGTACAGTCAATCTTGTAATATTTGATGAGAGTTAGATTTTTGTGAAAGATGTTTGAGACTAATGGCAATGTCAGTGTACCTTCGATGATAAGATATTGTAACACCCCGATACTTTTTCTGATCTAATTAGAAATTTTAGCGGCGAATATATTTTTAGCGTCGATATTTTTTATTTATATTTTTATTTAACAACACCTAGTGCGATTAGTGTAAGCAGGGTCATGTAGCAACCGTTATTATTATTATTTTTTTCCTAACACATAAATTATTGTTAATATTTATTCTGGACCGCTTTGCGATAATAAAAGTTCTGGGTAAAAATTAGAATAACTAACGAGAGCTTAGGGTCTTTTTGATAGTTTTTCAATTTAGGGTTCGTTTAATTATATATATAAGAGTCTGTTAGAGCAGCCGCCCACCCCACATTTTTTTATCTTCTCTGGTTTACACGACTGAGAAAGAGAGAGTTTGAGAGAGAGACAGATAGAAAGCTTGGAGAAGAGGCAGATTTTTCGGCGATCGGATTTTTTTCGTTCGGTAAGTTTTCTAGCCGAATTTCCTTCAGATCTATTTAATGTTTATAGTGGGTTGTACATGCCGTGCGAAAACGTGTGTTTTTGGGCTTATGCGGTGAGAACCTTATGGGTTTTACGGCAGTGGAGAACAGTTGCCGTGAAGTGAGTGTAGCAGATGTTTGGCTGTGTGATTGTGGAAGTCCGTGTATGGCTAAAGGCAGCCATGAGTGGATAATTGTAGGCATAGCCATGGATGTGAGTTTGTGGGAAGCTTGTGCGTTAGTGTGTGTTGTGTGGGTGCGTTAGTGGGTGCAAAATGAAAGCAGTGGCTGTCTGGCTAATTGTGTGCTATGTATATGTGGGTGTGGAGAGACTTTTAGCATGTGTATTCATATATCCATGTGGGTAGCTGTAACGAGAAAAGAGAGAGAGGCCGTGGCGTGCAAGGACAGTCGTTGAGAGGTGAAGGGGAAGCTGCTATGGTTGGGTACATGTGACGTGAAATGGGTGTTTGATAGATGAAAATGCATGGGGACTGCTGGGGGTGTGCCGAGTGTGTGATTTTATGTGTGTTTTTATGTAATGAGGGAGCATGGGGTAGCATAAGCAGCCATAAAATGGGTGGTGTACATATGTATTTTTGATCTGTAAGTATTTATGTGTGCAAATGATAAGTATTGGATGTGATTGAGTTCTGTAGTGTGTTTGTAATGGGTATGGGTGACTAGTGTGATACGGTTGCATTACAGAGAAGAGACAAGGAAGTGGTGCATTACAGGGAAATGGGTTCATGGAGAAAAGGGTTTGTGTGTGTGTGTGTAACCTGTGAGTGTGTGTGTGTGTGTGTGTGTGTGTGTGTGTGTGGATTAATGGGCATGGAGGGTGAGTGGAACAAGAAAAAAAGAACAAGAAAAGAAGGGATGTTGTGGCTTGTGCAGGTGGGGGTGCTAAGCAAGAAAGCAGTTACTGCCTCACAGCAGTAGCTATGATGCCTTCTGCGTATTTGAGGCTGTCGTAGTGGGTGTGCTTGTGTGTGGTAAGAATGTGAGTGTACGGGCAAGTTGTGGGATTGGTGAAAGAGGTGGAATATGTACAGGTTATGGGAGAAAAGGCCCACTGCCTGTGTGAAAGTAGAAAGGTTACCAAAAAAAAATGGGTATTGCAAATGGTAAGTATATTTTCAGGAGTGTTGTGAGTGTTTAATGTGTGGATAATGCATGTGTGGAATGAAATGGGTGTTAGTGTGGGAGTTGTGTAAAGAGAATGGGGCAGCCATGGGACTGCCGTATGAGAGAGGGAGTGAGATGTGAGTGTTGTGTATGTGTTGTGTGTTTCATTGTGGGTGTAGTTATATGTGGACAAGAAGCAAGGAAGAGGCTGATGTAATGGAAGCTGTGGATATGTGGGTTTTTAGAAGGGAAAAGAGAGAGAGACGGTAGTGGGTTTTGATGTGTTTGTTAGCTTGAATGAGTGGTGTGTGTATTGTAAATGGTATGAGTGCTTGTGGGTATGAAATGGGAGGTATGGGTGTGAGTTTGGGGTGAATGTATGCGAGGTGTGTGCGTGTGAAGGCTGTTGTGCAGTCGAGTGTGGGGGGACTTAACTGGGTTCTTGCGTGACTGTTGTGCTTGTGTGTATGTTGTGCATGGGTGTGTGTTTACGAGAGAAATAGGTTTGTGAGAGGGATGGAAGTGTAAGTGTATATGTGTGTGTAGAGTGTATAGAGAGGAGAGAATAGCTGTGGTCTAAGATTGTGTGCTCTCAGTGTGGGCAGAAAGAGAGGAAGAAGAAGCGGGTGTTAACCAAAGCAGTTTTGGGTAGAAAACCAGTGTAATACGTGCAGCGTTAGGTACGTCGCGTGTATTATATATCATATAATAGTCGTTAACATGTGAAATTTCACAATAGAATACCTTAAACTATAATAGAATTTCTGGTAAAGTTTTACAGTTTTCTGAAATCATATGTATTTTTATTATTTTCTATAAACATGGAATTGTAAAATTCATTTGGAGCCATTAAACCCTGAAAATGTTCTGGGAAAAATTGGAGTAGTATTTATATAGTATAATAAAGAATCGGTATAAATCTAATGATTTTTGGAGTCGATTTGCTATCATTTTTAGTATCGCATTGAATTTAGCAAAACAAAAAATGAAGAAATAGTTTTTAGTGTCTTTTAAATTCTAATTTCAATTTATATAATTTTTATATATTTTTTAAGGTTCGTATAAAAATTATGGGACTTATTTTCCAGCTGGAAGCAATTTTGGCAATTTATGGGTTTTTATTGCATTTAAAGAAATTATTTTAATTCGAAAATATTCAAAATTTCAGAAATTTCATATTTTGACTTTTATTAATGATTTAAGCCATAAAAGTGTTTTAGAGTTAATTATATAAATTTTAGAGTGCCGGTACACGTTAAGGAGTGTATAGGATTTTCGATTATGTTGGCCGTGTGCGGAAACCTTTGTGAGTCCGCGATTTCGGAGAGAGTGGGTACGCAGTAGGTAGTTGATGTTAGGGTTTCTAGTGTATTTTACATAAATCATGTTCTAACAAATAAATTGTCAATCTAGGTTTATTCAGAAAATATTGATCGAGGTTGGTAGCATCCCTTAGCTTGGACCGAGGTAAGGAATTCTGTCTGAACCCTATTTCGTTACTCTGTTTTTCAAATGCTTATAAAACAGTCTTACAAACTACATTGATTCGATTTTATGTTTGATATAAAAGATATTTTTGAAACTGTTCATAAAACCCTAATTTGAGCCTGATAGCGATCGTTTGGAATTCATGTTCACTCTCATATGTTTATTGATCTGACCGTCATAAAATACATATTTTGAGTTGTACTTATCTCTTTTCATGCTCATCTGTTTATTGAATTCGATAATCGAAAAGCATTTTCAATTGTAGTTTACTCCTTCTCAATGTTGACATGAGTTAGTAACTTGGGAGTCATAAGGATGGTCTGTATTGTTGGCGTTATAAGAATGGTATGTTGGATGGGTTTTACTAGTACCTAGATGGACTAGTCAGTGTACATATGCATATGTAAAGCGATCGAGCACTGCCAAGGTGGCTTTGCTTCTGTACTGCTCATGTTCAACGTTTCCTATTTATGTTTATTGCATTTTAAGTGTTTTAAAAATGGTTATCGATTTAAGGGAACTGAGTTGATACTCATCCCTTTGTTTATATTGAAATGCTGTGATTTTCTTTGAAAACCCTTTTAAAATTATCGTTTGATTGTATATAGAAAGATTGTTTGAATCGCTCTGTTTCTTTCTTTAAAAGTTGTTATTTGGTTTAAATATGAAATCGTCCGAATCGTTTTTAAACTGTTTTTAAATCTTTGATCGACCTTACTGGGTTCTCGAAAGTTCATTCTCCTTTGACTTCCTTTCTACAGGTAATAGCCAGCTTTAGGTTGAGGTTGCCTGCACAGATTAGAGCCGAGCTAGCTAAAAAATTTAAATTTAAGTTTAGTATTGATCGTTAGAACTCCTGCGTGGGTAAATATTATTATTTAATTTTTCTTAGACTTAGAATTAGTATTTCAATTATGACAGTTGATTGAGAGCATAGTTTGATTGATGGATAGTTACTCCGACAGCTTGTTGCATTATTTATTGAGGTTAAGGACATTATTGTCTTAGTTTTTCGATCAATCGATTGTCTAACGTTCCGAAAAAATTTCGGGATGTTACAGATATAATATAAAACAGTCAATTTTCTCTTTTACGACAACTTGATGTGACGAAAGAGATAAATATGATAAATCGGAAAAAAAATCGATGATAATTGGCCTGAAAATTTCGGGTTTGAAAGTAAGACCGTGTTTTATACAATTAACTTTTCATATTTCGAGTCTTTGGTTAGTACTTAACAATTGATTTATTGTTATAATTTAATTATAATAGTCATAATAGTTAATTTTAATTATATTTTTCACCAAGGTTCATAATATTTTTATTTTAAATTATTATATAACGTGCAAAGCACATGATATAAGTATAGCACATAGTCAAGTCAGAGTAATAGTAGACCTAAATCAGTAACCCGAGTATTGAGGTCTAGTTATGTAATAGTAGACATCAATCAGTATCTTATCTTATTTAAGGTCTAGTTATTTTCTACTTTGTCTAGTTATATTTATTTTTTCTATGTATAAAAAATGGGATAGAAAATGTCAATAAACCTGTGGTCATATAAATCATGAGATATAGTGATCAAATTACGATCTTGATCAAATTCAAGTTTCAAGGTTGATGCAAGTATCTTATTTAAGGTGAAATGATAACCTAAAAAATAGATAGGCCTACATTAGGATGCTTAATGCAGGAGCAGAAGCAGCGGCCTAAAAGACCTGCAACAAAGTTGAATGGTGTGGGCTTGAATTGTCTCGTATTGGTTTATGGCTTCAAAATTGAACGCAAGAATTGGATTTTGAACAAAGAAATATTTTAGCGATGAATCGAAGATTCAAAGTAAAAACTTGTATCAATCGCAAACTCCAAGGCAAGAACCGATCTTAGGCCGGTTAATCACAAGATATATCGAGCAGGAATTCTTTCTTTCCATCTAAAGAACCAAAACTTGATTAGAGATGGATTGTAAAATGCAAGTGAAAATATGAAACTATTGAGTCCAAACAAGTTATGAAGACGTACACCCTTACAGAATACAATGAGTCGAATTATATAGCCACGATAAAACCTTATTGATACGCTAGCACAACTCTTTGAATTTCTATTCTCATGACAAACAAAACCTAGCGGCGCCAAAAAAACATTCATCTTTCTACTTACTGCTTGGATCGACTAGTAACCCTAAGTCAAGTAGTTGTAGTCCTCCTTCCATCTCTCTCTCTCTCTCTCTCTCTCTCCCTCCCTCCCCCCCCCCCCCCCCCCGGCCCAAACAATTGATGTTAGGTATTCTGATGGCTATATCAAGAGGGATTTTAATTACCGCTAGCAGTTTTCTAAATCATTTTTGCATAATTTGTGTTTATATAACTTAATTTTCTTTATTTAATAATAAAGATCCAGCAAAATCCCGAATTTTAGTTGCTAATATTATCACATATATTGTCGTTTTTCAATTACTCAAATTATGCCAACACCTCTTCTTCTTTCAAAAATTATCCCACTGCAATCAGCACGTAACATGTGCTCAATCAAGATGTCATGTACACAACTTCGCCTTCATATTCCCCATTTGCCCGATGATCGACAAATAAGTACCCCTCAAGTAAAGTATCTTAGATAGCATGCTTTTGTTTTCTGACCATTTCCGTCCATAATGAGCCTGCAAGGAGGGTAGGTAGCAATAGTTTTACTAACACTGAATTCCAATCTTAATGACATTGGAATGCTTGAAAGACGTAAAAAATCTCAGCTTCCAAATAGTTCCCCCCCCCCCCCTCAAATATCCACCACAAAAAAAAAGAAGCTATTAAAGTTGTCTAACCATGACTAAAGGAAACTAAAAATGTGTAATTAATCACATACACATTACAAATTGCAGTCACTGTTGATACACATTCGTAAAAGTTCAATGACAAATAAGAGCCCTAATTGTTGGTTTTTGGGTGGAGCTCAAACACCAGAGTTAGAGAAAAAAGAAAAGATGGAGACTTTCACTTCTAATAATATAACTTTGGGGGGTTGGGGGAGGGGGGGCATATCTGGCTCTTTGTTATTTTTTTCCTAATGTTCACGGGAGTTACCGTGAAGGCCAATGGGATGTCATCGTGTTAATGAGGACATACGTGGAATCTTCATGATTGATGGGCTAAACATTTTGGACCAGCTCAACGAGCTAGAGTTCTCATTTTCAATGTTTGGTATTTTGATAAACAATAAGCTGAGGAATTTCCAATCATAGCATAAGGTCTTAACCACGTTAAATAAAATACCGAGTACTATAAATGAACAAGTCCAAGTCGAAGATTAAGTTAGATCTAGGAGATGTATACTCTCCTTTCATTCTTCTGCAAGCAGAAATTTGCAAGCCTAACATGCCATGAACTATTGGGTGCTAAATGATTTGTTTGTCGAGAAGTATTTGAAGTTTCCATTTTGCCCAGTTATACAAGTGAACAGTTTTCAAGATGCTTTACGACGAAATGAACCCCAGAGTATCCTTACAGCCACCTCATACACATGCCACAAGCCTATTAAGGATTATGCATAAGCCTATTAGCTTGAGCCATAAGTTTCAACAGGTTGAGGAAAAAATGTGATGCTAACTAGACAGTATTCAAAATGCTCTGTGATGACTGAACCCTCTGAATATTCTAAAAACCCCCTTCATGACCCAAGCCCATTAGGCATTACATGTAAGCTTAAGGACTTGAACCACAGCTCAAGAGTCCTCCTTTAACGGGTAAAGTAAAATAATGTGAAGTTGGGGACAATTGTTTTAATACTTGTCATGGTCGAGTTGTAAAAACTCTAAGAGACGTCCTGTTAAGGTGAAAGTAGTCTAAATGTCAAATATTGGAAGATATCTTTATACGCAGATCAAGAATAACTTTTATGTACCCTATTTTATGCCAACTTTTAAAGATATTCCAAGACCTCATCCAAATTCAAGCAAAAAAAGAATACACTAAAGATACTTCATTACTGTCCAACTTCCTTCTCTCTCACAACCGTCACCATGTCTGCTCCTTTGCAACACTCTACTTTAATAATAAAGAATGTGCTGCAACAGACAAGCAAATATGTAGAATATACATCTTACTAAAGGTCACATCTTCATATATATATATATATATATATATATATATATATATATATATATATATATATATATGAACTAGCAATAATACACACCTTGACCTGTAAAGAAAGGTGCTTTTGGCGCCTTGATGGCCATCTACGTTTCTATGTAAGTTTGTTGCTCCCAAATCACGAAGAGGATTAGTTCATGAAGTAGTTGTTAAAGTTTGGGGGCTAGTAAATAGTTTGTGCTTTGTAAGAATATTTGCACCAAGTTGTACCGCTGTTGTAGCACATTTGCAACACTGCTCCCAAGCGAACAATTGTAAACCCGAACGACACCAAGAAAGATAGACAAAGAACTCTCGCGATCTCTCTCTCTCTCTCTCTCTCTCTCTCTCTCGCTCTCCCTCCCCCACCCCCACCCCCCTCCCCCTCCCTTCCCCGGCCCCTTCCCTCCCTCCCTATCTCCCTCCTTCAATAGCACTCTCTTATTTTTAGTTTTGGATAGTACATATTCTTCCATCATATTTTATGAGCTAATTCACACCAACAATGGCTGCTTTGACATGCCTCTACTATCCACAACTCAACAATAGGGCTTCATGGTCCTACAAAAACCAATTTACTTGAAGGCTTGAATCTAATTTTGAGTTGTTTGACACATATCTCTAAATTGATGAAGTTGACATAGATTTTTCCATATAGCTAACTTCGAGAGTTAATTTACTGGAAAAAAAAAAGTTAATAAAGTACACTTGTAATCATGTCTAGTTGCAAAAATAAATATTAGCAACAATAACTTTAAGATAACTGGAACATATAATTGTTCTACCATTCTTTTACTCGGGGTCTAGAATTAAAAGTGAACAGGATCCATATGGCACTCATGCAGAAGCGAACATCACAAAATCAACACCCTATATTAATGGGACAACACAAAATTTGAGTTGGCTAATGCAAGCAAGCATTTCTTCGGTCATCAAAGTATTCGTCAGTACTCTTGAAGATTTCGTGTGCTTTCGTAACTTTAAGCTAGGGGGAAGTGGGAATACTGAAATTCAACATCAGCAACAATATAATTATTTGTTGTTTAAGGTTTGTAAGATCATAAAGTAAAGTAGCATATTAAAAAAAATGCAAAAAAACAAAGGCGGTGTTATATCCGTAACTACATGTAAAACATATTTTTCTCCTGGCTTTACAACTTGACCTACAGGTCAATCAAGGCAATCCACCTTTGATCTTTCAACAAGAATCCTCTTACGGTCAATATCAGGAGCATCCCATAGTTGTTGAAGGAAGAGACCTCTAGCAGTGTCAAATATAGCCAGTATGGATCGAAGTCCACTAAAAAAAGGTTTTGTGCATTAGATTTTTCATTTCAACTCTTTCTAAAGAACTGAAGTTCGTCAGGACAGTAAGGAACCTTTTTCCTCATTCTCGCAATAAGATTCACGTGTTTCATATCTTAAATTGTTCTTCTACACATTCTTTGTCTAAAAGATCTATTATATGGGCTATAAGAAAGTTAAATGGACTATAAGGAAGTTTTAAGTAAGAGCAGTTATACAAAATTTCAAACAATACGTACAGCAATATTTGACCACAGTTATACAAAATTCCAAACAATATGTATAGAAATATTTGACCATGAACTATCGTGTAAGAAAGGAAAAAGAAAATGAAAATAAACTTAATAAAGTTGTCTTCTTTTAGACCATTCAAGCCAACTCATTCACAGGCCTGTTGCGTATCTATATAATCCATAAGAACAAAACTTCAACCTTACATTTACTCTTAATAATGCATATAACAAACTTCAACCTTACATTTACTCCTAATAATACACGTAACATTGTTATTGCAAGAGTGGTCCTAATAGTGAAAGATGAGCTACCCTTAATTTTAGAAATAGGGCCACTTTATAAGTCCTCCATGTCGGAAGCCAATAAAGAAGTCTCGAGCTGCCATAAACTTTGAAAAAGATATATAGTAAAGGGACATACTATTCACGCAAGGTATTTCCATACCCAGTAATAACAAAAAAAGTTAGTTAAGTTTGCAAGTTGAAATTAACTTGACAGGAGCAAAAGTACTTGTAACCACAGAGAAAATTAAACGTATGGCTATATATTTACCAAATGTGAATCAAGCTACATTAGTTCTTTCCTACAAGACAATAGTTGTCTAACCGTAGATAGTGTAACATCATGTACATGAATCATCTCTTATATGTTTGTTTCGTCTACCAATAATAATAGGATATAAGAGAAGTAATTGAGCTCATTCAAGATGGGTAGATGAAATCTTAGGAGATGGGTGGCAGTTGATCCAATTGGCTGGCAGCTAATAAAAATGACCATTTATAGTGGCCAGCGCTGGAAGATGGGTGGTCTATGGCGACCGATGATGGAAAATAGGTGGTCTACGGTGGCCGGTGATGGAAGATGGGTGGTCAGCAGTGGGTGGCTTTTGGCGGCGGTGTGGTGGCCGTTGGTTGTTCGGCCGGCATCGATGGCCGGCGGTGGTGTTGACCAACCAACCGAATAAGAGTTGGTGGTTGTTGGAAGAGCCTGAGAGTTTGTGTGAATTAAAGAGGGAGAAGGAGAAAGTGAGTCAGAGAGAGAGAGAGAGAGAGAGAGAGAGAGGAGATTGTAAAAAAGGGGCCGAGTGGACAAATTTTATGTCCTCTTTTTTAATAATGACAGTCCTACCTCCTTAAACTTTTTAACGGCATTCATGGTCCGTTAGTCGAAGTACTGATTTGAGTCATTTTTTTAAACTTGAGTGCTTCTTTAGCACACCTTCAAATTTGAGTACTAAAGTTATACTTGGGGTAAACTTGAGAGTACAATTTTAAAATTTGGTTATAAAATTATGTATAAATTTAAAATTATGTATCAAACTTTAACTTCAAGAATGAACTGAACCAAGATGAGATTCAAAGCAAAAGTGTGAAGAAGCTAATACCTTAAAACTCTTGAAGACAAACAAGGCAGTAGTTGATCTCTAACGAACTACTATTACTCACACATACGATGTCAAAAAATATTTGAACATAGTCAACACATATAAGAAAGTACTTGACACTTCATATCTCCAGTCCACTCCATGTTGGAATTTCATCTCTACAGGAGTATAAGCAAACTCCAAAGTAGATGATTGGTTCTAGACTTGATGTGCAGATAAGCCAGTGAATCCAAAGCCATATACAGGATAGCAAGATTTGCTTCACCACAGAGTAGAAATGCTAGTTTTAAAGTAGGTTTAAGATGCGATGATATTGAAGCTTATAGTCAGGGAACAGTGAGTGTGAGTGTGTGTGTGTGTGTGTGTGTGTGTGTGTGAGAGAGTGAGTGTGTGTGTGTGTGTGTGTGTGTGAGAGTGTGAGTGTGTGTGTGTGTGTGTGTGTGAGAGAGAGAGAGAGAGAGAGAGAGAGAGAGAGATTTATCTTTGCGCAGGCCTACAAAAGAGGAAGATGGAAACAATTCAACAAACATATGATGTGCAAAAGTGCAGAGTAACGGTGCGATCTGCGGCACTGCATATGTTCAAACACCTTGCATGCAATGGTTAATAAGCCAAAGATTAAATGAACCGGTGAATCCATAGCCATAAACAGGATAGCAAGATTTGCTTCACCACAAAGTAGAAATGCTAGTTTTAAAGCAGGTTTAAGATGCGATGATATTGAATTTTCATCGTATGGGGCGTATCTTGTGTAGCTTAACAGGCAAGTTTTTAGTGACGCATTGTTATACGGCTGAAGTTCTCCTGCATGTTCTTTCGTAAGGAGAGTAAAATGGAGATGGGATTGGAAGGAAGGTGCGGTTAGTTATGTTTTTATCACTGTGACGATTCAAGGGGGCGTGTGCATAGGCGTGTTTGCACCGGTTTTGAAAGGGGTCAGACAGTTTGATATGGAGTATCTCACGGGACATTGTGGTCATAAAAATGTATAGAAACATTGTTAAACACATTAGACTTTTAAGGTAGAGAGAGAGAGAGAGAGAGAGAGAGTACTATTGTAGCATTGATACATAATCATGTCAAACGTAACCGTCACTAAACATTAATCCAATCCAATCAATGTAAACTGTGACGATTATATCTGTTGAAAGACATTCCACTAATATTTCCATTTTCAATCAAATCGTAAACATCTCTTAGTGGATTCAGTAGGTCACAAAGTGCAAACTACGGATGCCATTTGCACAAAAACATACACCAAAAAGTTAGAAATTTTGAGCCCAAAACTTTCCATTTTTTAGTTTCTAAACCAATAACACACAAAAAAAATCTCACCTTATCTTTTCAAACAGAATGAACTATGAGTGTCAAACAAGTTTACAAGGTTTCCGTGGGGGAAAATTAGCCAATTGTTTGTCATGATTTATGTGACATCCCATAGAATTACCAGCTTGGACTGGGAAGGAGAAGCCTTCACAATTAGACTACAACAACTAGCCAGCAACTAAATCGTTGGCCTCCAAAACTAATCGACCCCTGGTTCTTTATTCGCAATCTGACACTGTTGAGAAATATAAACTCCACATCGGATATCAATCACACATCAGGTAAATAATCAACTGTACTTCAATATATAAACCTTATAGCCGTCTTCCCTCATTACCAATTGGTTTCGAGTTGAATGTTTTAATATAATATAAGAAGTGTTTATCCAAGTCTAGCAGACAATTCAAGAAATTAGATCCTCAACGTCACCCAGTCGATTTCCACGTGCTAAACCCACTCAATATTCAGTCGGGCCATACATGAAGAAGCGTATTGAGAGATATAAACCCCACATCAACTGGGGGAAAACAGATGAGAGTACGGTCTAATTAGAATTGCCTGCTTCCATTATAAGGGAGACATCTATTCAACATTGATCCTTAAAAAGAGTCCTAATAATGTCGTTTAGAAACTGAGGGTGTACAGTGTTTAGTTTTACATGTCCAACCACAGCGATCAGGCCTCTTTCAACGGCAATTTATGGCTTCTACAAAGAGTATCCACATTAAGTACCTTACAAAGAAATATACTAAGAGGCAATGACTGGATATGTCTCGCTTTTCTATTTACGGCGAAATGATTTGTGGCTAACCACAGAAATACTCTATAGCAATGCATCGAGATGTACACGCGTATGTTTTACTACCTATCGAATCAGAACAGACACTAGTAAAATGAGCAAAGTACAATACCTCAATGCAGTGCTACAGAGAACTTTCTGTGGGTTAGCCACAAACTATTTCCCCTTTATTTATACATAAACCAATGACCGAAAAAAGTTGAATACATCATGTGCCAAGCGCCTTACCTGATTAACAATCTTAACTGAAAGGAAATCTCGGCATCTATAAGCTGCTGCTCTATTTGTGGGATCCTGAACTAACAATACTCCTAGGATATAAAGTTTCACGCTACACATTTACAAAAAGAAGCTTCCAGCAAGTTCTTCCATGGAAACAATGGGTCAGCCTATCTAGAAACAAAGTTAGAGAAAGAACAGGCAATACCTAACCGAGAGTAAATCACAGCGAGGAACCATCAAAATCGTAAATATGTTGACATCAACCACCTTGAACAGCTCCATGGCCACTTCTTAGAGGATAGCAGCAAATGTTTGTCCTTGCTTATGTAGTCCCAATTAAAAAAAAAATCATTCTCTGCATTAAACAAAACATCTGAGGTTACATCAATGGATCCACCCGGATAAAAGAAAACCATATCATTTTAATCACGATTTTAGAAAGGAAAAAGTTTTCAATAAAACATAATGGAGGTCATCTGATATGTCCAAGACCATAAAGATCTACAGCATACTTTTCTAGAAGGTACTTTCTTCAATCATAATGGCATTGCACAGACTAACAGTGCCTTAAAGAGAAAGCTTACATGCTTTCAAAGTTGCTCACGTATATAAGCCATTGATCTCAACATTGAACCTAAAGTATCTCTTGAAACTTGAAATTTCACCTCGGATTCTCCACTGGTTGTCTTGGTGTCTTGGAGCTGACGAGCACAAAGAAGAGACCCAGTTAGCCGACTCGATGCCAATTACGCAAAAGTGTATTCAATAAACGAGGAAATGCTTAAGCGAGTTACACATTGAGAATTAAATCCACATAGGTGCAAGCAATATTGGTTATCGAGCCAAGATATCCAAGATAGAATGTATCCACATGTACCTAAAGTGAATTTTGTATTGAAATCGGTAAGGCTGTAAAAATAACGATAATTTCTAGCATACACAGTTTTGAGGGAGAGTGGTAAGTGATACTAAATGAAGTTGGGAAATTAGCAACAAGAAATCATGTTAAAGCTTGATATGCCGTTTCTCTGCAGACAACAGCGACGGGAGTAAAGACATAAAATTGGATGATTAAAAATAGTGTCATCAAACAAAGCAAGTATGAATTAACTGTTACCACCATTTTCGCGAACATTTAATCGCAGCCCCCTCTCAAATGACTTCACATTCAATTCAAATACCCAAAGGTAGATATAGATAGGTGACAGGGAGAAGTCTTCTTACAACCCAACTTAGCAGCAAGAAAAGATCTCATGAACCACCCGTGACCACTTCAAAAACAGAGGGATGAAAAGAATGGAAGTTGTGCCTCGGCCCCACATAAGATCAATGAGCCAATCGTAATCAAACTGGGACATCTCCAGAACTCGTACTCCCTCAGAAGCGTTGAAAAATGCCTAATTCCTCGGGCCAGTAATCTGCTCGAGCCTTCCGTCAATTAATTTATTAAAAGGAGGACATGGATCTCCTCGCCAAAGATACCTTTAAGAGTCTTGTTAAAGCCTTTTGGAGAAACATTTATCAAGAGACATCTCACCCAAGGGATGTGATACAAAATCTGCTGACAAAGCACATTTGGCAACACTGTGACTACGTGATTCTGTTGGGAATTATCTTGAGCTAGGGTTTCACTTGCTGTGGAATGTGACGAGAACAAAGAAAGGAAGCCAAAGAGTGATCAACATGTATCCATCTGATCTAGTTTCTTATATATCTCAAACCAGACACTGACCAAGGGGATTTTTTTTTGTCTTAACACTTCATGACATACTTCATTTTGTGGAAGTTAGACATTCTGAGTATTATTTGCACCAATTGAGGGGAGATTTTGGAATAATACCATTTGACCTATGTTACATGGACTCTTCAAAATGCGTGAAGTATCCGTGTCGGACACTCGACACTTGGATATGGGATATGTAATACCCCGATCTTTGGTTTGAATTTTTAGTAATTTTTAACAAATTTTATTTAATTCTTTAGCGACAAATTTTACAAGTAAGAATATTGCGCCTTTTAGCGACAAATTCTTGTTTAGCGTTAGTATACTTTTCTTTAGCGACTTATAGCGACAAAATTGGGGAACACTAGAATTACGATCTTAGCGACAAAATTGAAATCATAAGATATGATTTACGATAGCAGTTATCAATAACATTGATTGAGGTATTAGTGGCAATTAACGAAACAATAAGTTATGAACTTTTGGCGACGCAATTCTTTTGTTGGCATTGATATTTTCTACGTGACCCCTTTTAGCGACACATAATGGAGCGAGTTAGCGTAACAGTCGTTAATAATTTGCTAACATATAGTTCATCGTAAGTAATTTATTTTTGGACCATTTTTCGCAATCGTAAGTTGAGTTAGAAGTTTAAACGACAAATGGGTTATAGGGTTTCTTTGCAATTCTAACTAGGGTTTCATCTCACAAATTTATATATAAGACACAAGTATGGGCAGCCACCCTTCTAGCCGTAAGACTCAATCGGTTCCTGATAGAAGGAGATAGCAGGAGAAAGAAGAGAGACTGCCAACCATTTTACGTGAAAATTCAGGAAGAAAGAGAGAGAGAGAGAGAGAGAGAGAGAGCGAGAGCTTTAGGGCTGAAAATCCCAGGTATGATCCCTTGTCCTTGTAGCCATCAAAATGAATAATTCAAACGGGTTGTTATGCTATTTTGAAAGGGGATTCGTGGGTGTTTGAATAATTCAAACGAGAGCTTTAGGTATTCTTGGCTATGTAGTGGGGCTGCCATCTGATGGCAGCCATGGTGAGATTTAATTGTGCGATGTGTTTATGTGTGAAGAAGAAGGGGATGAGTAGCAGCACATGGCCCTGTGCGTGATGGGGCTGTGTTGTTGGCGAAGTGTGAGTAACGGCATGGGAAAAAGAGGACTGCCGAGGACAGCCATGTGAAGGCTGGTTCGGCAGTGCGTAGGGGTGTTTGTATGCAATAAAGGGTGCCAAAGAAGGGGGAAAGCAACAACAAAAGGGGCTGCTACTGCTGCTATGATTTCGTGTGTGTGCAAGGTGGAAAAGAGAGAAGAAAAAGGGCTGCCCAGGTGTGGGTATTTCCATGAGAGGGTGTTGTGATATGTATGTGTAATTGTGAGTGAAGGAGAGGGGAGAAGCTGCCGTAGGGCAGCGTGAGTGTGTGGGCTGGCGCTGCGGTGTGCAATGCGTGTGACAGGGAAGAGGATGCCACAAACAACAGCGGAGGGTGTGAATTGTTTATGGTGTGCATGCATGAAAATGCGATGTGCGTGCAGGGAGGAAGGAGCTGCCATCGGCAGAGGGTATGTGGGTGTTTTGTGTGTGTGTGTAGAGGTGTAAAAAGGGAGGAAAACCTGCTGTAATGGGGCTGCCAAAGGGCAGCAATTGCGTGAGGCTGTTGCTGTTCGCATGCGTGTCTAGAGGTGTAAAAAGAGGAGAAAAAAAAAACCTGCTGTAATGGGGCTGCCAAATGGCAGCACTGCGTGAGGCTATTGCTGTTTTGTGTGCGAGTGTAGAGGTGTAAAAAGGGAAGAAAAACCTGCTGTAATGGGGCTGCCAAAGGCCAGCGGTTGCGTGAGGTTGTTGTTGTTTTGTGTGTGTGCGTAGAGGTGTAACACAGGAAGGAGAAGACTGCTGAAAAAGGGGGCTGTAATAAGGCAGCAGGTGTTCGAGGTACTTGTGTTTTTTTTTTTTTTTGTGTGTATAGTTGTGTAAAAGGAAGGGGGAACCTGCTTGAAATGATATGAGTGTTGTGAGATAGCATGCAAGTGGAGGGTGCATGTGTGTTGTTGGTGTAGTAGGGAACGCAGAGATGATATAGTGAGAGTACATGTGTGTAGTAGTGGTGTGTATAGGTGTATGTTAACTTAGGTATGTGTGTGAACTTAATGTGTATATAGTGTATGTAATTGTGGGCTTAGAGAGTGAGCAAGTGTGTAGAAGTGTGTGGGTCTAAGGTAGAAAAGGGGCTGCCAAGAGAGAGAAAGGCCATAGTGGAGGTAAGCTGATCGGGACTAAGGCTGGACCGCAAAGTGTCGCTAAAACTCCATCTTGCCCTATAGTCCTTTGTCCAATTTCTTAAGACTTTCTAAACATATTTAGACAAAGTACCAAACTAAAATCCCCTTTATTTTTATGAAATCTACGACGTGGAATTTTCTAGCATTTTTTCTGGGCAAGGAAAGGACCTGAAATAATTTTATATCAAAAATAGGTTTTTGAATTATTCAATATAACCTAGAATTTTACAGTGACCTAAAAGTACTAAGATGCTTCGGTGTCTAAAATTTCGTGGCATTCCGGCGCCGTTTGACGTATTTTTTAAAACAAGGTCATTAGCGTTCAATTTAAGGAGCGACTTAGGATTCCGAGTGGAAAATTTTCCCGAAAGGCCATTATGGTCCGAAAATCACACCTAGCTGCTTAAAATATTATTTCCAGTTATATTGGAGTATGTAACGGTACGCTAGAAGTCGAGGGGCGGTTTGGTAATTTTACTCACTTAAGAGAAACTTAATGTTTAGGTATGATTGAGTAGAAATAAATAACATCTCTTTATTATTTAGGTTTTGATAGTCAAGAACTAGGAGCGACTATTGATCGAGCTCAAGAACCAATTACTGAGCAAGGTAAGTACTCTTGCCATATTCCTCCGTATACCCTATTTTTCGTCTATGTATATGTACAAATGAATTGTTGTTTAAAGCCTTTCGCACGCTACTGCTTTTGTGTAAATTGTTTGATGAGAAAAAACATCAAAATGCCATGGAATGTTTTTTATGAATAGTGTTTTAAAGTTGGCTTATATACGTTGAATGAGACGGTACCCCGGCTTGGTTGTTGCGCCCCATATCCACGGAGAAAAGTTGGATTGTTGGGTCCTGATCAACAGGACGATACGTTGACGCACAGTACTGTTGCTCTTGGTGCGCCCTTGCGTCCACAACAATATGTATCCCGGACGAAGGAGGGATTGTGGGCCCTAGTCGGGGAGGCGCATACCCTGACCGAATTATATTTATCCCGGGTGGAGTAGGGATTATGGGCCCTAGTCAGGGGTGAATGTACGCTGACCGCAACATACCTATGTTATGATGAACTGTGATAGTTGTTAATGAGCCTTCTTGATGTCATGCATCGTTACTGTAAATCTTGGATGAATTGCTTTCATAAAGTAGGTATATGTATAATATCTCTTGTGAAAATATTTATCAATTTTAAATTTGAAAAAAACCTTGGCATGTTTTTATGAATCCCAAAACCTATTTTAGGGATATGGTATATGTACTTACTGAGCCCCAAGCTCACCCCGTTTTATAAATGTTTTCAGGCGATCAACTAGATGAACATGAGTATTGCGAGGGAAATGAGAACGAAGCCGCGGGAGTTGCTCGTTAGGAGGCTGAATTAAGTTCCATGAGAAATTATGATATTACTGGTTTATTCTAGAATTGTTTGTAGTGTAACTCGAGAAGATTTCTTTTAAATAAATTATATTAGTCATTATGGAGGAATTTACTTGAGATAATTTTGGGGAGATCTATAAGGACCTTTTTAGAAGTCATATTATGGTATTAGTTAATGCATGATATTAGAATTTGTTGACAGGTTTAAATAAGGCCTGGCAGATCCCTTGATTTGCATCCATTGGGTCTGCGGCCGGTCACGTGCCTAGCTCGCAGGCCTGCCCGTGTGTTCGGGTCGTGACAGGATGTGTCTGACATAGCTCATAGGATATGCCACTAAGAACACTTTTTTATAGTGTTTCTTTTAATTCTTTATTTATTATTGCTTTGAGATGAGATAAGATTTCAATTAGAACAATGTGCCTCACAGGAAGCACCATTTTGCCTAAAGAGTAACTGAAAAATAATAATAGATAGATAGAGATTTTTTACCGTGCCCCCGTGTCTTGGGTTTTGAAAATTAGGCAAATCTGACATTTGGACACGTATCCGACTTGGAAACTCGTATTGAGTCAATGTAACTTAGCATTTGACTAGTATTGGCTTTTAGACTTTTTGTGGTGGGAGAGACTATTTCTACCCCCTAATATGTTAATCCACCCCCTTGCTAGTAGCTAAAAAGTCAACGCTTATCTTTGAGTATAATTTTAGTGACAAAAGGGGGTGGAAAAACCTATAAAGGGGTAGGAATAGCATTTTCCTTATGTTTTAGAGTAAAATGCACCAATGGTCACTCAACTATGATCTATTTTTCCCTCTTGCCACTATACTTTAATTTGTGTCGATTTGGTCACTAGACTCACAAATTTGTTCAATCAAGCTATTATGTCAGCCGGGGTTACACTTTCTCAGTTAAATGGACACGTGACGCACACATGCCCCATCAAAGCTGGGGCAAAACCATCACTCCCCACCCAATCTCTCTTTTTTCTTTCTCTCTATCTTTCTTCTCTCTCCCTCTCACACAAAGTCTGCCCACACATCAGATCTTTCTTCTCTCCCTCCACGGCGGTGACGGGGCCGCGGCTGCGTTGATGGACGATGCAGACTCGTGCTGCAGGAGCGCAATTATAACGGCGGTGGTGGTGATAACGAGGAGCCGGGCAAAGGAGGAGAGAGAAAAGCAGAGGCAGACAAGAATGGGGTTAATGATGACAGTAACAGTAGTGGTTACAATAGTAGCTGCAACAGAAACGGGTGGTGCAGAAGCTGCAGGAAAGAGGAGTCGTGCGTGCTGCTGCTGCTGCCGTGCAGGCATCTCTGCCTCTGTACTGTTTGTGGGTGTCTTTAAATCCAAAGACCGCTAGTGTTCATGTTAACTTATCTTCCTGAGTGACCCCCCATCAAAAAAAAAAAAAAATTTTACAGCAGACTTGCAATTTGGTAATGAAAATCAGTTAGTCAGCAGATTCATGTCTTCCATTTTTTTTTATTTTCTTTTTTCTGTTTTCCCCAATTTACTTATTTCTATGATCAAATTTTGCTTATGTGCACACTTAATTACGCAAAAACAAAGCAAAAGGGAAATAGATTGATGATCTCTTCAATTACGAGATAATAAAATTGGCAATTTTTTGAATAATAAGAGTGCAAAATTTAGAGCGAAAGCAGCCTCATGTGGGTAGAGGGAAATTCGAAGTAATGCTAATCTCTCTTTTTACTTTCTCTCTCTATCTTTCTTCTCTCTCCCTTTCACACAGAGATCTGCCACCATCAGATCTGCCTCCACGTCATGTTAGGGGGCAATGGGTGGGGCTTTCGATGACGCAAAATGTGCTGATTTTTTGGGTTGATTAACGGAAGATGGAAGAGAAGACTGTATGAAAGAGAACAGGAAGAAGATGGCAGGTTTTGACGATTTTGCCCGAGTTAAAGAGTCATGTACCTTGCACATGACCACTTAATGGAGCTCTTCCTAACCAAGGCTAACAAAATGGCTTAATTGAACAAATTTGTGAGTCCAGTCACCAAATCCACACAAATTAAAGTTTAGTGACTTTAGTGAAAAATGGGGTCATAGTTGAGTGACCATTGGTGCATTTTACTCTACTATTTATTACTATGTCAGGACTTACGTCACTTAAAGTCTGTATATATCTTAAGGCTCTCACTAATATAAGATATTTTTTAATGTTTCTTTGTCTCTGTTATCCATACCCCAGTACTTCAAACTCTAATAATCATCAAGAATATACAAGCATATAGCTGTCAGCTATGTTACATGGACTCGTCAAAATGCGTGAAATACCCGTGTCATACACTCAACACTTCGATATGGGTACGGGAAGTGTGTCCGCCACATTCCGTTGAATATACCACTAAGAACATATGTTATAATGTGTTAGTTCGTTATTGCTTTGAGATGATCTCATTTTTAAATTAAAACGCTATGCGTGTCACAGAACACTAAGTAAACTAAGGAATAACTTGGAAACAAGAATAGGTAGGAATATTTTGTTGTGTCCCTGTGTCTGGGATTTTAAAAAACAGACGAATCCGACACTTAGACGCATCCGACTCGGACACTCATACCGAGTTGATGTAACATAGGCTGTCAATAGTATTTTAATATGGAAAACAATCATTTTATCAGTTTTAAGCCAAAAGCTGGGACAGTAGCTGTAGCGTGTGGCAACTCCAAGACAAACTGCACAACGTCGTGTCCAAGCCTATTAAACTTCAATATCTAGGGAGTAACTCCAGCGCAATGAGAATAACATCATGCCCAGACCGATAAAAGTTCAAGGGTAAATTACACTTGGCAGCCCTGAGTTTAAGTTTTAATATACTCGCTATGCCTCCCTTTTGAAAAATTACACCGACACCCCTTCACATTTTGTTTTGTGTGTCACATACCCCTTGTCGTTATCTTCCCACCGAATTTAAAGTTAAAATCTTTTGAAAACCCAAAAATTCCCTACTACCACCTCCTAAGAAATTCAATCAAGCCCCAATAAACACCAATACCTCCATCCCCACTACAATAACCACCGATACCAACACCAACCGATTTCTTATGCCCCATCACGAGCTTCCACATCCGCCGAATGGGTTTGTGGTATATCTCGTGGTGGTTGTGAAAATGGGTGGTGGGTTTGTGTTGGCGAACTCGAGTGGCGATGGTGGGTGGTGTTGGCGGGAGCATTATTGTCAAAGCCGAACATCGGTCTCAAGGTGCTAAGGTCTCCAAATGCTTGAGGCTTGCTCGAGCGCCGTAAGGCGATCTTTGCTGAAAAAAGGACAAAACTAGGTTTATAGTGAAAATAATTCGAAAAAGTCATTTGACACCATGTCACCCCAAAAACGACAATTATTAACATATTACATTGAAATATCCAGATGCTTGAGGCCGGCTCGAGCGCCATAAGGCGGTCTTTGCTGAAAAAAGGGCAAAACTAGGTTTATAATGAAAATAATTCGAAAAGGTCATTTGACACCATGTCACCCGAAAAACAACAACTATTAACATAGTATATTGAAATATCAGTCACTTAAAAATATTAAAGAGTCGACAAATAAAACAAATGCACCAACAAAGACAAAAACATAGTTCAACACACGTCGAAGTAATTAAGAAAAAAGAAAAGTAAAGGGTGATTCAAATATCATCCTCATCCAAAACAAACTGCAAAAATGAAAAGCGAACGTAATTTATGCTGCGTGATCCCTTAGAAATATGAAAAAAGGAGAAAAGTCCAAAGCTGGAATTAGAGAATTATATAGAGAGAAGAAAAGAAAAAGAAAAAGAAAAGACGGAAGAAGGGGGAGGAAAGAAGAAAAGAAAAGACGGAAGAAATGTATATAGACGAACATATGTCGAAAGGTAGGTCGCACGCCAGAAAGAGGTTCTCTTCTTTGCCTTCACTTGGGGCAGTGGCTGCTTTGACTTTCATCGATCTAGGGTTAGGAATCTGACTTATTGCCTTATTCCTTTCCTTTATTCAATTTTTTAGCTGTTTGACCATTTGACTTTCTTTTTTAAAACTCTTTCACCATTTTAAGTTAGGGTTTCTCACACGAGTGTACCATTTTGCTGCCTTAAACCTTTTATCACCTCAAGCCCTTTCCAGACAGGCATACACCTCTTTTGGGTCGCCTCGCCTGGCCATTGGCCAAGCAGCAATGGCCAGGGGCTGTAGGCCTCACCTGAAGTCACCTCATGTCTGAGGCAAGTGCCTTGGACGCATTTAAGAACAATGTGTGGAAGGGATCTGTTAATATTGGTAAATCGGTTGGTGGTGGTGGGTCTATGGGTGGTGGGGGATCGGTGGTCTTGGGTTTGTCTTGGTGGTGGCGGGTTTATGGTGGAGGGTGGTGGTGTGTCTGGGGTTGTGGGTTACTGTCGGTGGTGATCAGATTGTCATAGAGGAACCAATAGGAGGTTTGTAGGATTGTGGTGGAATCGGCTAGGGGTAGAGTTGTAAATGAACAGGACTGTTCATGAATAGCTTGTGACTACTTCCCTTAAAAAGAAATTCATGTATATTTGTATAATATGAACCATATATGAGCAGCATTTTCGAGCTCGCTATTAAACGAGCCAAGCATGAACAATTAATAAATGTTCACGATTGTGTTCATATTATTCATATAGTAAATCCGATATTTTATCTTTTACAAATATTCATGTAAAATAAACTTTAAAACTTGACAACCTAAAATCCAGCTAAAAGATCAAAGCCCACATATAAGCCAGAATATAAGCCAACCCCAGACCATGCCAAGCCCAAGTCTGATTCCAAACCCAACCCCCAAACCCTAATATCCTTGTTCCCCCAAACCCTAATATCCTTATTCCTAACTTTAAAAGCCGCACATCTTCTCTTCTATCTCCTCTCACATCTGTGACTCTGAATCTCTCGTCAAACTCGCCCTCTCTCTCACTCTCTCTCTCTCACACGCACTTGCTTTACACACTTGATCAAACATAAAGCCTGAGGAAAGAGGAGCGTATTTAGCATCTGGTAACTTTGAATTTCAGATCTTTGTTATCCAGTCGATCTCTAGCAAATGTGGTCGATGGCAAGTCTCAATAATTTTTCTCTCATTTTGAGTACGGTGGTGGATATTTGGTATTTACCTTCTCTGTTTTCTGATTTCCCATTAACTTTTGAATGACCTTGAGTCAAAAGCCTGAGCTTGGTTCATGAACAAGCCAAGAGGAGCCCGAGGGTTCTGGTAACAAACTCGAGCCGAGTTCAAAAACGTAGATTTGGCTCATAATGAACACGAGCTGATTTCAAACAAGCCTGGAAATTAGCGAACCAAGTTCAAAACAGCCTTGTTTAACTCGAACTTGATTTTGGTCAGGGGTTGTGGGTAGGTTGTTGTTGGATCGGTTGGTGGTGGCTATGTGTGGTGGTGGGTTTCGCAATGCCTAAGGACATGAGCTAATAAATCGTTGCATCAAATCTCCTCTGTGATGGTTGTGGAGGATATGTGGTGGTGGAATCATTTGGTGGTGGGTTTGTCGCGGTGGTGGGTTTGTGATGGGTGTTGTGCTTTATGGGATAGTGTCTGGAATTGGTTTCTGAAAAGTGTTCAACATTTTTGAAAGTTTGTTACACATGTAAGGGCAATTACATCAATTTTAACTAAAAATTTAACAACATCCACCAAAATCTTACAGCGAGAGGTGTCGGTGTAACTTTTCATAAGGGAGGGGTAGGAATGAATTAAGACAAACTCAGAGGCCCCAAGTGTAATTTAGCCAAATTTTGAAATTGCCAATCAAAAGAAACAGAAACAAGGAAAATAAAGGCCAAGCAACTTAACTATCAGTAACTCTCATATTGCTTTCGAACATGGAATAGCTTATGATGGGGTGAAAGAATTTATTACTGGAGATTGTTGTGGTCACCCATTTATCATCTTTTGCGGTGTTGAGGCTTCCCAGGTGCACTTACTTTCGGGTTGCATGACTTTGCTATTTTGAAAGCTTTCTCTTAATCGAAGAATTTTATTTATTTCTAAAGTACGGTGAAAATGGTAGATGAGGTGGTATATTTGTTTCTCTGGAATCTTTTTATTATGGGCATTTCAGCTTTCTGTGTAGGGTGGCGAGTAGTCTCCCCAAGACCTACTTGTCTTTGTCTGGTTTGATAACGTTATTTTGGTGTCTACTGCGTATCCAAAGGGGGTAAGGTTACCCTAATCAAGAGCGAGTTAGATTGCTGACTTTGTTATCCTGGCTTGGGTTGATAAAAGATCACAAAATTTGGAGAACAACTCTGCCACAAGATCATGAGAACAAAATACCATGTGACATGGAATCAAGTGCCTCCATTAACCATGGGTGCACTTGGGGACTAAAACTCTCAGATGTTAGGTTTAGCCATAGTGTTGGAATTGGTTATTTTAGGTCATAAGTTTAGCTGTCACTATGGATCAAGTTTCTAGATCAGCATCTGCAAAGAGAGATCATTTCAAGAAACTTTCACCTTCAAATAGGGTCAGACTTACCTTCTGATGTTGGTTGATGTTCTTTGATATGGAGGAGCTTTCCTATGCCTTTCTGGATCAGTTCAACATCGGGACGTTTGCGAAGAGGCTTCTAAGGTATATGATGTACCATCCAAGGAAGGCAAGAAGCTTATCTGACCTGGAACTTGTCTGAATCACAGAGCTGGGGACATAATTATGAATGTCAGCACAAAGTGGCCCAAACGAGGTTATTTTCCATTTAGTTATTGAATTCGCTTTTGGCTCCTAGGGAGCTGTTGTCCTTAGTATGGAAGCCTGTTTAGATGTCGTCCACTGGGTAGACAGACAGCTACAAATGCAATTTAACTAGGAAACTAGAAGAAACGGCAAGAAGGTTAATGTCCACTTGAGTTTCATGCGCAAGTTACATCGGGACATTAATTTTTTGCATTGGTCATGCTTAGGAAGGTTTGCGACATGATCTCTAACCTTCCGCTTTTGCTTGGATGATGCTAAGGTTGGTGGACCTGATGCAAAGTTGAGAGCTGAAGTCCTGATGTTTGGGAGCAAAAGGGACAAGAGAGTTGATGTCAGTGATTCTCCACCGACAGACAGAAGGCTTCGATTATGTAACACAATTTTTTTCATGGCATATAGTCAGTTTTGTTGTTCTGGACAAGTTCGAGGTGATTGCATACTTTTCGTGCAGATAGGTTGCGCTTGAATAGTGTCCATGGGTTTTGGTCTCATTTTCATCCTCCTTTGAATGACTATTATATTCATCTGCCGAAAAAAGGAGCGTATAGTTGTAGATTGTAGGTAGTTTAATGAAAGTATTTGGTACAGTATGTACCTTCAGATTTATAACAGCAACCCTATTGGCAGGCATTGAGAGCTGTTGACTAATGTAAGCCATTGATTTCAGCATAGGCTCCAGTGTGACCCTGGTAAGTCTAAATTGCACTTCTGACTCGCCGGAAGGAGTCTTTCCATAGTCTTGTAGCTGCAGTTCAAGAAAAGAGGATGAAAAGAGTGTATACAGTATAAGTAGAAACTTAATCACTTGCTAGAAGAACATGAAAAGCAACACTTGCAATTCCCTGATAAGAATATTACGAGAACAGCATAGTGTCCTAGAACATACATCGTGCACTAAGTAACCAGAGCATGGAACGAGACTGGGAGCGGGAGCAAAAGCGAGAGACACTAAAGTAGAATACTCAACATAGAGAGCACCACTAAAGTGTGAACTGAATTATATAAACTCTACAATATGATACACATTGTTATCGAGCCTACATTATTGTTTTCTACTAATATGATACTTATATCTTTGGAAACCATTACTTTTAAATCCCTTTTAAACTACTAAAAAGTTGCAAACGTAATACGCCAATAAAAACAGATCATTATAATTGTGCAAGGATTCACAAAACAAAAGTACATTGCGGTTCAGCGGCTGGCACAGCTTCACTCAAATGGTAGGATTCCACTTTTCAGTCATGGGAATGGTGCTTTAGGACAAATTTTCTAACACGGTACACAGTAAGCTGATTGTCTGCATCCGAGGTACAACACACCCCTCCATCTGGGCGTATCTTATTGGTAGAAGAACAAGTTTGCCAGTTGCCCACTTGAGAGAGCGTGACAATCTGAATCCATAAATATGCTAAAATGTAGATCCACAAATTAGAGCGCAGAGTGTGCGCCTTAGTGTGCAAATTAGCATATGGCAATAAATTCAGGGATAAGATCAGCAGGTCCTTGACTTAGCACCATTAATGGTCACAAACAGGTTGATGGTTGTGAATGTTGAAGATCTTGCTGGGTTTGAAGGATGATGATGGAGTCCTTTTCTCGGTCCTTGTGGAAAGATTATGACAGAGAGAAAATACGTCTATTTTCTCCAAAATCTTGAACTGAGATTCAAGCAAAACTCACCCCATTAACAAACATAGCAAACCTAAATCCCAACAGTGACAAAGAGCAATTAAAGATATACTTGTGATTGTGCCAGCTGTGTCAGTTTGTGTCTGTGTGGAATTCAATTAGATATGTTCTTCACTTGAGTTTTGTCAGAAAAATTTGGGGAAGAGAATAAGAGGCAATTACATATACACGCATGTACATCAAAGCCCTCCCTCCCGTGCCACTGCTCCAAAAGCTATCTTCCTGCAATACCCGTCAATCATTTCCACAAGACTCAACCCAATGGAAGCTCAAAACTTTCTCGTTTTCCTTTAGTTCTAAACCACTTAGGCTTTATTGGTCACAAACGGGTTAATGGTTGTGAAATTTGAAGATCTTGCTGGGTTTGAAGAGTGGTGATGATGGAGAAGTCTTTTTATCGGTCCTTGTAGAGAGAATCTGACAGAGAGAAAAAGATACGTCTCTATTTTCCCCAGAAACTCAAACTGGGATTCGAGCACAACTCACCGAATAAATGAAGAACACACCAAACCCAAATCCCCATCGTGGCAAAAGAGCAATTCAAGATCTAATTGTGATTGTGTTGAGAGTGTGTCTGTGAGTGGAATTCAATTAACTATGTTCTTCACTTGAGATTAGCCAGAAAATATGGGGAAGAGAGTAGAAGGCAGTGAGATAAGAGAGAATCATGGGATCTGGGAAAGAATGGAAGAAATTGCGTTAAAGCTCATAGGCAAATTTTTTCGCTTCACCCTAAGGTAACGCTGTTCGTTTTCCTTTGGTCATCAAACAGAAGTGATAATTCACCCAGTATGAGACCTCGAGTAGAATTACGCCAAACTCATTATTCTCCTCTAAAATTGTCAAGAACGGGAGGTTCTCTGCAGGCCATATAGAATAACAAAAAAAACCACGTGCTAACCCGTAAGTAGGCTGATGCTAGCCAAAAGATGTCATGATGAAAGTGTAAGAACAGACACGTCTACCTTAAGGTTGATAACAGCAACTTTACTGGCTGGTGTTGTATTATTGCTTTCTATGACCCAAGTCATGGACTTGAAACATGTAAGAACCACCTGCACAGAAGAAAGGAAGGTCATGAGAAGAAGGGATCACATGGCAGAATCCATGCATGACATGGTTAATATCGCAACAATTTAACCCTGAAGCATACAGTGTTATCAGGAGGGCCACCATCACGGTGAATGGAAACTGGGACCATGCTTGGCTGATTGATATCAGCAACATGAACCCCGGCATCATTAAGATTAAAGCGATGCGGTATTGCATCATGCCAAGGCCAAAGTGGTGGACTCGTGTCAGAAGTTGATAAAGGGGTCTTCTTGGCAGTATCTCCTTGAGTGTTTCCGCTGCCCTGGGAGGTAGGAGGCACTATTTTCACAACGCTTTTCTTCACTATAGAAATCATCCTTGCACCCTCTCTCAAAGCACTCAAAGCAGCATTATAAGTCTCTGCAGCAATCGCTCCTTCCTCCGCAAATTTAATGGCCTCCCGACAAAGATTATTGAAACGCAATGTCAGTGACTCAATAGCTTGTGCATCTGGATCTTGTTCATCTGATACAAGACTAACTCTGGCATTTCTTGTCCATCTCTGCAGTATGTAATGCGCTGGCAGTGTAAGAACATTTGTCACAGTGAAGACCGTCAATACATGCCTGCAGAGAACACCTGAATACTCGAACATCTGACAGCTGCAACTCGCTGTCATCTCAGAAATATTCAATATGACTACGTACGCCTTGTCATCATGCTCATATTTTGCAACCCGGAATTTGCTGACAACCCCATCATCCTCAATCTTATTTGCAGTATAAACAAAAGTTTCAACTAATTCCTCCTGAAACTTGGCAAAAACCTTCTTGGTATAAAGGTTTGCTGCTTGTTGTTCCATTGGTGACGGTGTTTTTAGCACTGGTGTGGTGCAAATCGTATCATATTCTGCTTCTATTTCCTTTTCCAATGAGTTTTCTAAGGCCCTCTCATATTGTTTAAAAAACAATGGTATGGTGGTCTGCTGATTAACATACCCATCAAAGAAGGAGCTAACACCTTGGTTTGATGAAAGTGCAGCAAAGAAAGTGCCTCGAAAATAAACTGGGGCCCACTGCTTGCGAGCATTATACACAGCTTGAAGCCACTCAGTCTTCCGGAGATCATATTTATCAAGGAGTGAGCACCATGCTGATTCAAAGTCTTCAATTGTCTCAGAAAAGTTAATGCAGCTATAAAGCTCCCCATAGAATGAAGGATGAGCAAGATATATATGAGCCAACCTTTCCTGCCCCTCTCTCAAAATGTGCCACTTGCAAATGCAATGACGAGTACCTGGAAATACCTGATTAACTGCAGCCTGAATGGCTCTGTCTTGGTCAGTGGTGATAGAAACAGGAGCCCTACCATTCATTGCAGATAGCCATGTTTTAAATAGCCAAGTAAAGGAAGACTCAGACTCGTCTAAAAGTAATGCACAGCCAAACAGAACCATTTGACCATGGTGATTAACACCAGTGAAAGGTGCGAATGGAACCTGAAACTGATTTGGTCTGTACATGGTGTCAAAAATAACTGCATCACCGAAGTGACTATAAGCAGTCCTCGATCTCGTATCAGCCCAAAAGACATTAGTCATGCGATTGTTGTCATCAAGTTGTATGCCGTAAAAGAAACCAGGGTTCTCAGCCTGCATCTTTTTAAAGTAGTTGAGAAGATTTTGAGCATCTCTTCCTAGAGTTCTTTTCCCGCTATAAGGTCGAACATAATTTACAGGGCCAAAATTCCATGCTGGGCGAATTGTTTCAAGCTGGGAAGCATTCATAAATCCCCGGTTAGAATCATAAGACATGAAATTCCCATCCATGGAGACCGTAATATCATTTGTGGCATCCAATGTTTCAGCTACATTCTTCGTAGCCCCAGCAAAATGCCTACGGGGTCGAAGGTAATGAACCTTGCTAGGACTCACAGTAGAATGATTATGATTCTCTACAAATTTAGTGACTACCCAACTGTCTGAATCCTTCCTCTCTATCCTGAACACAGCATTGCAGCTTTCTACATTCTTCCTTCTAAAGACCTCTCTGGAACATGCAAAGTCCCAAGTAATGATAGGGCCATCAGGCTTCGTACGGCTGTACTGAGCAACATGGGTGCTAAAACCCACACACCTGGCATAATCATTGTAAAATGTCTTGGCAGCTTCTTCGGTTTCAAACTCCATACCAACATATGGCATGTTTGCACCATCCTGGTCGGCAACTTCTTCTTCAGTGGAATTTTCACCTGTATTCTGCTTTTCAGCTCTTGTAAGTTCCGAATTTGATTCTCCATGATTGTCCCTCCTCCCCCCTACTGCATTAACCACTCCAACATCCATCAGACCGAGTACAAGCGTGTACAGTAATTTTTGTGCAGGTCATAAGAAGTTCCTGAGATGTATCTTAATACAAAAATGGAGAAGCTGCATTAAGTATCAAACTGTACCAGAGGGGGCATATCCAATAATGCAATTAAAAATAGAAGGGCATGACCAAAATGTTTGCAATTCCTCCCACTTGAGGTTTGCACAAATTAACATGCACTCATTTATCAGTACACCTGCATATATTAAATAATTGCAGAAACATATTGCTATTCTTAGAGATATTAGACTTAGACTGCAGGCTCACCCTACAACCAAAGATGGCACAAATGCTATTCATCATTTATGCACCAAATCTAGAATATACAGCTGACTCCATTGGCGATGAGTCAAAGAAGAATATAAGCACTTTTCTAGAAGTTGTTCCCTTCACATTATAATCAAGCATAAAATGCATTTGGAATCAGCAATATAAACAATGGAAAAACAAGAAGTCAGTTTCCATGCCAACGCATTAAACCAAGAGCAATGTAGTCCCCCTGTTACGTTGGATTCCCCCCTTTAACTTTCGTGCGAATTCCTAGCACGAATTTAGTACCATGTAACATTTAATCAAAACGTAAAATAGAAATCACCTACTTATACAATAAATATCGTCCGACAGGTCAAACGAGTGACACCGAGAAGTCACTAGCAGTTGTACAAAATCTATGTTAGCTGTTGTACAAGAAAATTTGCCAAGAAGTCACTAGTCGTAAATAAAATGACCCAGGACTAAATGCAGAAGGGCCAAATTGGAATTCTCGAACTCTGAATATGTGCAGACAGTTCAGAATCCTTTGAGCTGCAATTTGAGAGTAGAAGAGATTTACGCCCACAAGTGAATAAGTTACTGCGTAAACCCTAGTATATCTGCATCGTTCTGCAAGACCAGGAAAATGAAGAGGAAGAGAAGAGAGGCCAAACGTACCACTTAGATTGCAGGTGTGAAGCCTCGTGGAAACTGGTTATCGATCTCAGGCACAAACACACGGGGGAGGAAGGGGAGGCGTTTCACGGTTAGGGAAGGTCCATTTTTGGTTTCAGACCAGTTCAGTCAGGACAAACTCGTTCCTGGAGTACTTACTTTCTTCTGTAATTGGCATTCACACACACACACACACACCAATTTACCGAGTTCTTCTAAAAACGGGAGCAGCTTGGCTGGCTCCCTCGCGCTCTAACAACTAAACGCGTCATTATTTTGCCTGCGAGTACAGCTCTTACTTTTTTTTCTCGCTGCTTGCGCTCCTCTCCTCGATAAATCGATCACTTATCATCATTCTTTCGCTTTACAACTAGGCCGCTAATTAAATTTTTTATTATTAAAACTCAAAACAACACCACACACACCAATTTACCCACTTCTTCCAAAATGGGTACTACGTTAGCTCTCTCGCGCTCTAATTACCAAGCACGTCATTATTTTGCCTGTGCTTACGGTTTTACCTTTTCTCTTGCTTGCACTCCTCACTCGATGAATTGGTCACTTGAACATACTATTGCATCATTTTCCCTTTAGTTTTTAGAAGGCTAATTTTCCAACTAGGCCGCTAACTAAAGAATTTTTCATTCAAACTCAAAACAACACCAAAATTTCAAGAGTTATGGGTGATATTTGAACCATACACTTCTCGTCATTTTATTCCATCAAATAATTCTTTGCGTCATTGTAGTTCTTTAACGTCGAACCATTTGTCATACAAGTCGCATTCTCTATTCCTGTCTGACCCCACAGGAGGGGAACTAAAGTCATATCTCAGTTCTCAAGAACTAGAAGCTCTATTATGGTCCATGAACTATTAATGTGTTGCTCAATTAGTCCATCAACAAATTCTTACATGTATTGATCGTTTAACATTGCATTATTAACTAGGTTCGTCGTTCTTGTCACTTCGGCCATGTTTCATACATTGATCAAAGAAGGCAATACATGCATACCCCGTCAATAAGTCACCACCATGACCAGCAGCGGAGGCAGCGAGGGGCAAGGGGGCACGTGCCCACCTACTGCCTTCTTCTTTCTTATTTAGGGCACACCACAAAATGGTGTCTTTACCGCCAACATGGATGACTATGAGGTCCCAAACTCTGGCAGCCAAACCTGAAATGAAAGTGGAAGGAAGAAGAGAAGGTACAAGAGATATGGATATGGTGGTACATGGGGATACCGACCGATACAACCATTCATTATCGTGAACTAGCCTTGGTTCATCACAGCCGGGGAAGTAGGTTGCCTGATTTTATGCCTTTTGTGTGATTAGAGAAAGAATTTCCTTTCTTGTCTAATGCAAAATAGGGAAGAGAGAGAGGGGGAACAAGTGGGAGCTGATGGTTTAAGGTAGTAGTTTAGGGTTGGGAGGGTGGGTTTTAGGGATGGATATAAATGATGACTTACCCTTCGATTGAGTTAACAGTCAAGATTTTTGGAAAGATATCCATGTTTTAATTATATTACTAATATATAATGCTATGGAAAACGAACACAAAAAATGATTACTGAAAAATGCCCTTAACATGTGCCGTTTATTAAAATGCCCACAAAATATGATACTATTATAAATTACACTTAAATTAGGAGCACACATAAAAGACGCGTAGAAAGAATGGTATGCAAGTAAATGTCCTAAAGGACCAAAAGTACAAGAATTAGTTCATGGACTAATTGCACAACATTTTAATAGTTCAAGGACCATAAAGGAACTTCTAGTTCTTGAGAATTCAGAATGACTCTAATCTCATGCTATGAGAGCCACATAATAGAATATTTTGACGGAACGGAGAAAAAAACTTGTAAAGCAAACAATTTGAAATTAAAGGACTGCAGTGGGAAAAAGATTAGTTGAGAGACTAAGATGGCAAGGCGTGTATAGTTCAAGGATCACCCGGATATTTGTCTCAAATTTCAATTCATGGTTCTCTTTATAAGCTTACAAGGTGAACATCCTCCCCCTGTGTATAGGGTTGTGTTCTTCAGGTAAAGTGAAGGAGTAATTTCAAAATTATAGTATTGACAAGGGGTGTACGAATCGGTATGAGTGGATTGATATATGTTCCCAGGTGTGCAGTCATATACGTTGAAAGAATGTCTCTCAGCATGTTTAATTGTGTTTTTATGTTGTACCGACCACGAATTTTATCTTATACCAGCAGACAATAAAGAATTAAATCGACAAGTACATCCAGGCTGGAAACATCATCTTGAAGAGGTCCATGAGTTTTTCTTGGCTCAATTGCAAGACATACTTCTCAACCATAACTTCGATAGTTAGTTTTGATTGTCGTAATTAATACGGGTGCAGTTTTTTTCAATATATAAGGGACTAGGAACCTGTGGTACTATGGTCGTAAAGGTAAAGACAGTTGAATTTGCCTCACTTCTACGAAGCCAAGGATTACAAGCATTACCTCAAGTGTAGAAGATCGAGAATTTTAACCATTACCCTCCAGTCGCAAAAATTCATGCACAAGTGAGAGGTTATTTAATCATGAACAAACATTTGCAAAAATCGAAAAGACAATATTACATAGTTATACATCCAAATAAAATATATCCATCTGCAAAAACGCCCCCCCCCCCCCCCAACCAAATCAGCGGAGTTGCTACTGTGATAACGAGCATCCAGAAAAACTTAAATTCATTAGTTGTCATCCAATATTTAATTAAGAAGGCATTTTAAAAAAACCATGATTTTGACTCTACATTAACAGTAAGTACGTAAAACATAAATTCGAATTTGGGGACAAAGTTACATGACAGGAAGGTATTAGACATTCTATCATACCGTACTTAAAGATCTCCCCTTGTTCTTATAAGTTTGATGATATTATTTGTCGCCTCAACAAGCAAAGTAAATCTATTTTACGAAGAAACCTAATACTTTATATCGGTTTAAATTTAAGAAGCATTGAGTGGCCATACCCAACTAGACAGTTCGGATTTAACAACTTCACAGTTTTTGACCCGAAGTACCTAAACATTGACCTCCGAATCTATAAAAACACAATTAGAAAAGTGTAATAATCATTAATCGTCCTTGAGTATTTTTCCTCCTCTTTTTCTTTATATATTTTTTTGTAGAGGCCATTGACACGGATTCCTTGCTCAAACTCTTCGAAAGTGGGCAAGGCTCCCGCCTCAATCGAGACACTATCGCTCTGCAATTTCTGGTCTTAATACCAAACTAGTTTTGATGTTGTGTGTTGCATATAAAAGTGCTAATTACATAAGGGATATGTTAGCATTATAATTGGATAACCTAGTCTTACATCTGGCTTTGATGATAATAACAAATTAATTATGGTCTAATTTGTGCTTTGAATGGATGCTTAGCAAATATATGCATAAACACTCACGAAGACAGATTTGAAAAATTGGGTACGTGAATTGGAATCAAAGGTGCTTAAAGATATAGTGGAGATATTAAGAAATTCATCAATTACAATGTCAAAGAACAACAAAGAATGTATAGGTTCAGTTAATTTCAATTGTCTTTCATGTTTACTATAATGTGACTAGTCTTGGTTTGATACTTGGATTCTTAACTATGGCCTAGACTGACCTTAAGACACCTTGTACATTGCATGTGAGTTCATAATCTTTTATATAATGTGTTTCTTGATAATTAGGCAAATTTTGGAGCAAACTCAAATTTTCTCAAAAATGTTTCTGAGCTAATCTTTTCACATATTTTGATGAACTTTTTTGTTAGTTTTTAACACATAAGGTACCTCAATTCGCCTTTACTAGAGAAAGCTATGCCCAAAATAAAAGAAGTGATTTTCTTGACAAAACCAATGCAGTCGATTAGATTGAGGCAATGTGCCTCCAAAAGTGGTATATTTGTCGACTGCATTTATTGCAATCAACTTATGCTCCATGATTCAAAAATAACGGTCAGTTTTGCTAAAATTCATGCTAATCTTCCAATAAGGGTTATATTTCGTATTTAACATAAAAATAATATGGAGCTTCATCATACTCTATAAAAACCAATTTTCAAGCCTCCGTACATATTAGGAAAATATGAAGCTCGAGCATTATATATTTTCTCTCTTCAATCTCATGATTTCATACCATTGAGGTAGCATCTTTATGAGGAAACCATTATTCACAGTGAGCATTCTTTCTTTAAGTCATCGACTCTCTCATCTCTCGATTGTACTATAACTTCAATCACAGTCATTTCCTTTCATGAGAGCTTCTTTGCACTCAATTGATTTTTGTAATAGGATTGTGATTGAGGCTTGAGTTTGTCAAGTCTTAGATGAGCTTTGGCATTCAAGGCTGGTGTGGGGATATTACCAAATGCTTGTAAGAGACTTGATCTTGATTTAGAAGAAGATTTTTTCTAATGGATTCTAGTGCTATTGCAAAGAAATTCCTTGAAAAAATGAACGTAGACTTGAAAGTAATTCAAGCTAACCATTTAAATCTTTTTGTCAAGTATCTCTAACTCAATTCTTTACTTGTTACTCTATAGTACTTAAGATGTTTAGTTAGCATATTGGTTGAGCATGTTCATTGGTTTGATTTAGATGCATATTTGTGTTAACTTAAATTACCAATCAATTTTAAGAATCCTATTCAATCCATCTGGGGTTGTTTTAAAGAACTTATTACTTAGGAGAAATTAATTTACTAAGTACAAAATAATAGTTTTTTGAATACCCTTTTGATAATTTGGTGGATTGGAGAGGCATAAATATACAGTCAAAGCTATCACGTATATGTAGATATACCAATTACACTAATTGTACTTTTGTGATAAAATGGCCTTAAAAAAGAACCAATTTTAGTCCGCTTAAAATCTTTGTGGCGATTTTGAAAGCCTATGATGGTAATTTTAAGTGGCATTAGCAACAATAATTGATATTGATAAACCTAAGCCTCAATCACAATCCTTTTGCAAAAATCAATTGTGTGATTGATGTTCTTCGGCCTCCCTCCCTTTTTCCTCCCTACTCTTATGATTACAAAATTTGGAAACCAGAGCTTGGTTTTCTTTGAATTTTCCTACCTTATTACTTCTTCATCTTCATCCTGAATATTTTCCTCCGTAAGATGTGTTTCACCATCATACTATTCCTATCCACATCATGTTCATCTAACTTGAATGGTGAGTGAGAAACTCGTCGGTAAGGTAAAAAAGATGAAAGACCATGGTCCTCCTCGATCTTAGATGAGATCCACCATTGACCAGAATAGAAAAAATTTTGACTGCTACCAAAGTTGAAGGAATCTTTTTTCAACTTCACATGTAGCAATAATTAATGACGGCTAAATGCTTTTAGTAACTTTTATTTAACGACATTAAAAAAATACTGTTAAAAATTATCACAGAAAGTGTTAGCAGAAAGTCACTAGAAATATTTAGTGACCATTGGATGTCGCTATATGAGAGAGTAGAGGAAGATTCCAACAATCAGGGTAGCAGTCAAAATTTGTTCATCAAAATATACATTAAGCAAGGCCACACCACTAATTAAAGTAACATAAAAAGTTTAACCAAATTCTTTAAATTCTCACCTTAAAATTTTTTTAATATTATATCAGAAGGAAATATTCACAAAATAATCAAGGCGACTTAACACTTTTGCAAACTCGTCCAATAAAGAAATAATCGCATTAGGAGAATAAGAAGGAAAGGAGAACCTCCATATAATATCATAATGAAAAAAGCTTAACAAGAAAAGCATGTGTTCAGTGGTTATCTAACTTTTTTTGACCAATTTCCAAGTTAAGCGGATTGTGCAAGTATATACAAGTTAGCCTTCTGGTCTAAAATTAGCCATCCACATGACCTAGAATGATGTGCAAAGTTTCAAACATATTCCAAAATTGTTCTCCTTAAAACAAACTCGATGACTCAAGTAGCAGGTACAATCATCATTTTCATAGAATCAACCTTTCTGATGATCACCCATAATCTACAGTTCCTATCGAGCGCTCTACCATTGTGCCTTCAGTCCAAGACAACTACTATATACCCCCTCAGTCGGGGTCTTAGAATCTCCACAAATTAGGAAAGGTATCTTCTTCAAGGCAATAGCATATTCCTGGAAAGTATGATGGAGTATTGTGTTGTTAAATCGGACAACTATAACGATAGGTATGGCAAATGAAGAGTCGTAGTTCTTGCCTTGTGTATCGTGACTATTTACTTTGCTTTTATTAGCAGTTGTGTAACTAATGGTGGATTTATACTATACTAATTCCCGTTGAGCAAGACAGGAATCTAGCTCATGTAGTAGTTGCAATATTCAAGGGAGGATAAAAGGGGTTTATCGAGATGCGAGTCCAAATTTAAATGTTATCCTCTTACTTTTGAACCTATGGTTGCTTGATCATATGTGTTTGGTTTTAGAGCCTAAAGATAAAGGTATCTCCCTCACTCATTTGAAACCCTTTTTTTTAGTTGAAAAAATATGCATGATCCAATATTATGATACCCGGAGTTTGTTGGGCACCTTACTTTGTAGTACAGCCCTTTTTTTTTTTAATCTTTACAGAATTTAAGTATGAGTAAACTATCCCTCAAGCAGACTAGGTTTTTACAAAGTCAAAGAATTTATCATGACAATGATCAAGAAAGTACCAAATGTTAGGAAACGTTGTGCCTTCAATGGCGGCATTGATTATGAAAGAATTTCTCAAGAGCTTCAATTACTTTCAAACGAGTAAATAAATTGGTCGTTGAACCACATTCTTTCATAGTCAATGGTGAATTGATCCAAGAGGTGATTAGTTACAGGTTTTTATTAGCCATGTGGTTGGTTCAAAATCCAGAATCAACATTGTTCATAGTCTTGAGTTAGGGTGACGTATTGTGGCTGCTGCTTTATGGAATAAAGTGAACTGGGATTTTTCTAGCAGCCTAGACATCAAGCTCCTAGAAAAACCAACGGAAGTATCACATGTGAGTTATTGTTAGGACCACAACCCTCTAAAACTTCATGCATTTTAACCATTCTAAAGAAAGAAACAGAGTTGATTGAGTTAAGGAGTTTAGGGTTGAAAATGTTGGATAAGAAGTTCTGGTGATCCTGTGAGGAGACCTACAATCACTCAGCCTTGAAGAAAGGATGATGCATAACGAACACGCAGCATAAAAGAAAGAATTATTGGTAATATGTGGAGGGTTCTAATTATGATAAGAGTAAATAGCCGACCCCTTTTGCTACACGGTGTGCTCTCTACTGTAAAAAGATGTACTAAAACCCTAAAAATAACAAAATTTGGCTCTCAAGACAAAAACCATCAAATTTTAACCGAATGTCAGAAAAACAAGAGTTGACTAACGTGCATTGTTTGTAGTTGACAACTTTGCCCCTTTCTTTAGTTCCACCCCCACCCCCACAGCATCACCCACTTCCAGTATCGCCCCTTATCCCCCACCACCCACCGCCACACGCACCTTACATACACGCACGTGTAGGCACGCGCACATACACACTGCACACATACACATCCAAACACATACTCATTTTTCGTTGCATGCATTATATGTGATTGTGTGTGTTTGCGTGTACGTGCGCGTGTAGGGTCTCTGTGTGTCTCTCTGTGTGTGTGTGTGTGTGTGTGTGTGTGTGTGTGTTTTTGTGGTGTAGTTGGATGTGTGGGGTGTGTGTGTGTGTGTGTTGGGGGGGACGTTTATGTATGGTCTACGTGTGTGTGGGGGGGTCATAGGGATGGGGGATTACGCGTTGTGTGTGTGTACGCGCGCGTGTACTTATCGCATGTGCAATGTATATGTGTTAGTGGTGATCTGGGATGAGGGTGGGGGGAGGGGGCCAACTATGGTGGGTGTGTGGGTTGGTGTTTGTGTTTGTGGGTATGTGTTTATGTATGCATGTAGTGTGTTCGAGTGTTTGTCTATGTTTGTGTATGTGTTCAGCGTGCAGCTTTCAAGCTGTATGTGTTAGTGGGTGATGAGGAAAGTCTAGGGTGGAACCCGTGGTCTATGGGTCAGGGTTTTTTTTTTTTTAAGGTAAGGGTAGGGGGATGACGATGATGCTGACATGCCGTGGAGTGTTTGTAGGTGTGTGTTTGTGTATGCGTACAGTTTGTTTGTTTGTTTTTGTGTGCGTGCAGTGTGTCAACGTAGATAGAGATTGGGAGGGGGCACCCCATAATGGGGGGTGTCAATGTTGGTGGGTGATAAGGATGGAGGCATCAGTAGGAGTGGCCGGTGGTGATTGACGGATGGAAGTGAAAGAGAGGGAGGGAGGTGGTGGAACGATGGCATTTTTCTAAAATTGGAAAGAAAAGAGAAGTATTTGTGTCATTTAAAAGAGTTCATAAGGGTTCCATCTAAAAAGCCCAATTTCATTAACCGCGAGGATTTTAGTTTATCTTTTTGTAATGGACGGGTAAAACGGCACATTGTCTATAGTAGAGGGGTCTAATAACAAGGCATGGTCCCTCTAAAAAAATAAGTTCAATAAGCTTAATGTAAAAGCAATAACCAACCACAAGGATGCTAAGATCTAGTTGTTGCACGGATTCATCCAGACCAACTGGCGATTTTATAATCAAAAAAGGCTTTATAGGGGCCGAAAATACCGGAAGCCTTCGCCCTTGATAAGCCATAATCAAAGCTAAATACTTAAAACTTTAAGAAGGTGGTAATAGAAACGTGCCACTTGAAGGATCTATAGTTTCCATCCCATGCGCTTGTAGTAATCAACTTGTTCAATATCTTGCTCGTTCTATGATTTTTAGAGAAATTTTAAGTGCAAAACCTGCCTCTCTTAGATTATATATGTTGCATATCTATAGCACTCTAGTGCGTTGTTTAGACCTAGTTGAATTCCATGTTCTCCTTAAAGGTCCTCGTCTGATTTTATTATAGGAATAACCACTACTTTTAGAAAACTAACATATGATAATGGGTAATGGGGTCTTTGATGTTTTTCCCAACTAGCATAGTATCTGAGCAATGCTCAGGCAGCTACAACATATAATTTCAAAAATTAGACAGAAAGATTAGTATGTTATCTAAATGCATAACATACATATTAATGAATGTTTGTTTCTATAGGTTAAGAAAAATATATTTATGTGTTGACAACAGATACTAAAATTGGTGGTAGCATGCTAACATTGATAATGAAGTAACCTTAATTGCTATTATAATTTTAATTATGATAAAATCAACCATAAAAATCTCCATCATAGAATTTCAAAAATTAGATAGATACATTAGTATGTCATAATATACATATTAATAAATATTTGTTTCTAATTAGATTAAGAAAAATATATTTATGTGTTGAGATACTAAAATTGGTAGTAGCATGCTAACATTGATAATGAAATAACCTTAATTGAAATTATAGTTTTAATATGATAAAATTAACCATAAAAATCTCCATCATAGAATGTCTTATTCGTATGACATGTATTACACACTAAACAAATGAAGCAGCACGCAGACGGTGAATGGAGGCTCTTTCTTTTTACATGTGTCTATAAGCTTTAATCATCCACTTTCTATACAAACAGAAAAAGAAAAGATAAATGTATACCTTCTAATCTTTTATTAAGATAAAATGTAAATATGTTAAAGATACCGATACTAAAAATAAATTTTATATGATTTTTGAGATGAAGCTATGATTTTTACAGAATAATAAGTTCGAATTGCTATCTGTCCTCTTTTCGATTCTAACTTTTTGAATTCATGGTCATAAGTATGACTAACATAGATTATAAGATATAACAGGAATGATTTTAGTTTTTTTTTTTATACTCGGGATCAATAAGTTTTGACATAATAACCTTGCCAGGAATTTAATAATATTAGTTTTTTTTTTCTTTTACTTATTTCTTATACAAAAGAAAAATGAAATGTCCGAAGAATGCTCAGAAAGCAAAAATATGGTATCTCAATATTCAAATAGATAGATAATTTAGTTATCTAAATGTACACTGTCGTTATTAGTAGACAAAAATTTCTAATTAGGTTAAGTTTATGTGTTGGCAAAAATACTACTAAGTAATATCATGTTAACAATGATAATCTTAATAGGTAGCGTATTATTATTTATGGCAAATTAAACGTTAAATTCTTCCTCATTTCATGTCTTTTCATGTCTTATTCTTATGATATGTGTCGGCGTAAAACAAATCAAGTAGGACATCGACAATGAAAGGAGACACTTTTTTTTATTTGTGTATATAAGAGTAACAGTGGCATCTCCTTTGGAAGAGGGTCGGAAATAGCCGTTACCAAAAAAATGTATATTATATAATTTTTTTATGAAGTTACAACTTTTTCTATAGTATTCTAATTACCTTTTAGACAAATGAGATAAATCATTCTTTTATTCTGGTCATTATCATTTGCCAATGATTGTTAGTTAAATTTTACTTAGTACACTTTCAGTATAAAAAGAAGAAAAAAAAAAGATAATTCCATACTTTCAAATTCTTTGCTACGGTAAAAATATAAATACTTGAGGGTACCAGTACTAAAGTAAGTTATTGTATTTTATTTTTGAGATAAACCTACAACTTTATATATATATATATATATATATATATATATATATATATATATATATATATATATATATAAGGGAGCTGATTCGTTGACCGTGTGGGTAAATTGGGCTAAGTTACCCGTGCGAATTGGCTGTCCACACGTGATCTGTGTACGGTCCAGATCTTTTTTTTAAGTCAATCCGCTATATTATGTAACGGATGATTTTTTGACAAAAATATCCATTGCCTGCGCAAGTGATTGTGCACTTTAGTTTGTCCGCTACGTAATGTACCTGACATAATATAAAAAGTAAAGCAGAGATTTCATTTCTCTCTCTCTCTCTCCCTCTCCCTCTCCCTCTCCCTCTCCTTCCCCCTCCCCCTTCCAGGATTAAGTGTAAAAGACTAAAAAATGGAGAAGAAAAATCTTCTACTCTGTTCGTAACCCTAACATCGGACAGTCATTTTTACCGACGATCTTGTCTGCCATAAGGAGAATCAAATTGAACACCCGCAAGGTCTGTGCCGGAACGGAGTTTGAATAAAAGGAATAGGCATTGAAAAGCACTAGTTTTTTTTATATTCACTAGCTTTTCTATGTGGTTCTTTCTCGCCGGGAATCGGCTTTCCAGCTGTTCACGACGGCGAGATTGGTTCTTTTGCGGATATTTACGGCGGCGAATGAATTTTTCCTTGTTCATACTGCCGGGTCTTTACGAATATCAACGGCGTAGATTAGGGAATTGGCTGCGACGGGTGAAGCTGAAGAAGCTGTGATCTAAATCTAAGCTTTGCAATGGACTTCACCAATATGGAAAAGATGAAATGGTCTTGAAGTTATCCGAAGAAATAGATGCTAAGCACGTTATGCCAAAAGGTTCCTGGAACGCTAAAAGCTTGAATTCTTGATCCAAAAACTCGAGGGGAAATAACTTGAAATAGTTGTAAGGTCTATCTACTCACTCAACATTTACGGCTAAAGTGGCGTGGTTGTTCTACGGCGACGGTGGCAGTTGTAGGTTTGTTGATGGAAAAAGACATTATTTTGCCTCATCTGCATATTGCAAACATAAAAGACATTGCTTGACTAGAAATACAGAGAACTCAAAACATCTAGCACAGAAACCAGAACACTCAAGTTAATTTGATTGTGGCAGTACAAGGACAGAACAAAATCCACTCCACTACATTATGTAGCGGACAGTCAAGTTAATTTCTCGCAGTCGAAGGGCAATCTGATAAAAAGTACCGTCTACTATATTATGTGACGGACGGACTTAAAAAAATGTAAAAAAAAATAATAAAAATCTGGACCATCCACATATTGCATATGGACGGTCAAATCGCGTGGACAACTTACTCATGTTGCCCGCACGGTCTGCTGATTAGCTCCCATATATATATATATATATATATATATATATATATATATATATATATATATATATATATATGTGTGTGTGTGTGTGTGTGTGTGTGTGTGTGTGTGTGTGTGTGTGTGTGTGTGTGTGTGTGTGTGGAGCTGATCCATTGATAGCGCTAGCAAAATAGGATAAGTTGCTAGCGCGATCTGGCTGTCCATGCGCGATCTGTGGACCGTCCAGATATTTTTTTTTACGTTTTTTAAGACCATCCGCTACATTATGTAGCGGACGATTTTTTGACAAAAATATCCTCCAACTTAAAAACAGCCCGTCCGCTACATTATGTAGCAGACGGACTTTTCTGACTTTTTTTTCTCTTTCTCTCATTAATGCTCTAACACTCTGTCTCTCTGTCTCTGTCTCTCATTCGCTACATAATGTAGCGGATGAACTTAAAAAAAGCGCAAAAAACAGATTTGGACCATCCACAGATCGCGCGTGGACGGTCCAGATCGCGCTAGCAACTTAACCAAGTTGCTAGCGCGAGCAATGGATCAGCTCCCTATATGTGTATATATACGTATACGTACACGTACACGTATACGTATACATACACGTATACGTGTATATATATATATATATATATATATATATATATATATATATATATATATATTTTTAATATGAATCCTTTTCAAGTTCATCGTTTTCTTAAATAATTAGCCTGGAGGAATTCGATAAGTTTTTCAGACAATCCTCCTAACACTAAGTTTTATACAAATCTTAATACTAACAAATATTGCATTATTTGTCTTGTTTAATATTTAAGAAATGAGTTTGTCTTTTTGTTTTCTGTGTTTATTTAGTTCTTCTATTCTTTGTTTATCATAAACTAAAAATTTCCAATCTTCTTTTGTTTTAGAAGGTTTCTTTTTATCAATTTGCATATTATCTAATTTTTTACATAAATCTTCTATATTTTTTGTAGATGTTTGCTTAGGCTTTATTCTAATTTGTTCTTCTAACTCAGTTATTTGGATTTGTAAATTTTCTATTTTTTCTAAACATGTTAATAATAATATAATTATTATATTATTTTGTTTTTTGTTTATTATCTCAGTAGGAGTCCCTACGTTGTTTTCGACTGTAAGTCAGGTTTTTATCAAATTAAAATGTGGCCCGAAGATATTAAATGGACTGCATTTACCACACCAGAAGGCCTATATGAATGGTTAGTTATGCCATTTGGCCTTAAGACAGCACCAAGTATCTTCCAGCACAAAATGGATGATATTTTTAGACCTTATAATGATTTTATTTTAGTATATATTGATGATATTCTTATTTGTAGTAAAAACGAGACAGAACATTTATCCCATTTAGATTTAGCCTTTAAATTATTTGAAAAACACGGTTTAATCCTTAGCAAGAAGAAAATAGAATTATTTAAAACAAATATAAAATTTCTGGGTATGGAAATAGGAAATGGCAAGATAAAATTACAAGAACATATATCTAAGAAAATTTTAGATTTTCCAGACAAGTTAGAAGGACTAAAACAAATACAAGCATTCTTAGGACTTGTAAACCAAGCCCGTATGTACTTTAAAGATCTTAGTAAATTAATTGGACCATTATACAATAAAACAAGAAAAAATGGTCAGAGACACTTTAATAATGAAGATATTAATCTAGTTAGAACAATAAAAGAAAAGGTACAATATTTACCTGATCTTTATTTACCCTTAGATACCGACTATCTAATAGTACAAACAGACGGTTGCAAAGAAGGATGGGGAGCTGTCCTATACTGCAAACCTACTAAATACAGTAATAAAAAAGAAGAAAGATTATGTAGATATGCAAGCGGTAAATACAAAGAAAGCAATCAATATCTTACAAGTTTAGATTTCGAACTATTAGCAATAATATATGCACTTGAACATTTCAAAGCACTCTTAATAAGTAAATATGAATTTTGCATTAGAACAGATTGCGAGGCAATTGTCAGATATAATAAAACCAAAGACTCCAGATATACAAATAGATGGGCAAAGTTTTTAGCAACACTTAGCAATTATAGGTTAGACAAAATTGAATGGCAACATACAAAAGGAAAAGATAATACTTTAGCAGATTTATTATCTAGAAAATTATTCGCTTAACAAATTTTTTTTGCAGATATGACTCCTTTCGAAGCAAAACAGCAAATCAGATGGTATAAGCAACTAATCCTTCGTGAGATGAATAGGATAAGAGACATACTTTGCTTGCCAAAAACTGATTGTCCTTGGGAACAAGAATACAGAAAAATGACAATTTCCCAGTTACGACAATATATAAAGCATATGAGGAATAAACTAGATCTATTTGGAGCAGTTTTCTGCCATTAGACTTTGTAAATGTCCTTTTAATTTCAGACCTTATGTGTGATGTAACTCTTTAAAGAATATTTTAATATGAATTCTTTTCAAGTTCATCGTTTTCTTAAATAATTAGCCTGGAGGAATTCGATAAGTTTTTCAGACAATCCTCCTAACACTAAGTTTTATACAAATCTTAATACTAACAAATATTGCATTATTTGTCTTGTTTAATATTTTGCAGGACAATGAATCCCTTTTCGGGAGGAAGACCTCCTTGGCGAGCTAGACCGTCGCCAATGTCGAATACACCTCCTTATAATCCTCCTTTCCCTACACTTTTTCCTTCATACACCGATAATTCAGGAAGACAAAGAATTAATTTTGATGGAAGTAATTTAGGCGTTATTCATGTAGGAAGCAAGTTTCAAATAAAAGACCCTAAAATTACTTCTCTTCCAATAGACCAAGTCACCCTTTTAGACAACATTTGGCAGTCTTTTATGCGTAAAGACAATAGTTGGTTTGTCAATGCTTTGAACGGATTAGCATCTTATTTCCACAAACTTAGAGACACTCGTAGATTTCAATTCTATTGTGTTTTTAGGGGAAAACAACCCGGCATTTACAAACATTTTCCAGAGGCAATGCATCATGGTGTGGGAAACCATGAAAAACCTTGGTTTAAAGGCACTCAAACATTTGAAGAATCTCATAAATTAATGCAAGATCATTATGGTCTAAATTATTTTATAAGTCCTTTTTGCACTAACCCTGACACCTCACTTGCTACTTCTAATTCAGGTCCCATTCCTTCTTCTCCTGGATCACAATTTTGCAAAAATTGTGATATTTTAATAAAACATTATAGTGATTTGAAACAAGCCACTGACAAATTAGCTTTTGACAAAACACAATTAGAAGTTCAAATTTCTGAGTTAAAAACAAAAGTACAAAATTTTGAATTAAATGCCTCAGATTGGAAAGATAAACAAATTTCTAAATTTTCCAAACATCAGCAGCTGAAACAACTTCTTCACACACCTCCTGTTTCTGGTATTCAAGAGACAGCTAGTCCTGTTCTACAGGTAACAGGTAAAGACTCCTCAAATCCTGTGATAGCTGGAGGTTTGCTCAAAATCTCTGAAAATCCCTCAAGCTCGGGAGAAAGAACTTCTAGTCCAGCACCACCGGCGGCTGGTAAAGACACCTCAAGTCTGGAGACCCCTTTCCGTTTGGGCAAAACGGAACTCAGAAGACAGAAGATCAAAGAAACAAAGAAGAAGTTAATGGCCGATGCAATCAAGAAACAAACTGCTGATATGATATACAGCATCTTCTCAGATTTTGACAAAAACTACATTCAAGGACAGTATAGTGAAGAATTTGCACAGAAGCCGTATACAAGTTCAGACTTCAAGCGATTAGACTATGAGCTGGATGAAGTATTGAAGACATCATCATCTGATGATCCAGATACTGCCACGTCTCACCAGAAGATATCAGAAAAACGGGACAAAGGCAAAGGAAAGCTAGTAGATATTGAAAAGGACAAAGCATCTTAGTGGACTCTTGGACCCACGAAGATTCTTAAAAACAAGATTACTTTTACACCTGTCCCTCTACTTTCGGTGAATCACTTTACTTTTGCAAAAGTTTATTCCAATAGAAGACAGATTCCTGTATAACTTTTGACTATGTAAATTTTAGTGTGCCTTTTTGACATAAGAGCGCATCTACTTTTGTAAAGATAGATGTAGTGCGCATATCTTTTTAGGACAGCTGTTACTTGTAATTATTAGAGTTTAGGTTTTCTCTGCCTATAAAAAGCTTAGAGCTCTTCAATTGTAGACACGCTGAAACTACTGCATTCTCGAGATCAATAGAATTCTCCCATTGCTCTCAAATTTTCAACCTCTCAACTCCCTTGTTCATAATCACAAATCTGCTCAGTTAAGAAGACTTCCAGTAAAGTTTAGAGTTTTCAAGTAAGATTCTTTCTTTACTCTTATAGTTTAGCTATTCTGGGGTGAACACGCTCATGAGGTGAAAACCTCTCTATGAATTGAAAAGGAAACATTTCTTTCAAAAAATTCTAACATCTCAAAGACTAAAACATGATATAGGAGATAGGATTTTAGAGATCATATGGAATTTAGTGTAAATGATGAGCTCTGCCTTGTATATAAAAAAAAAAGGATTTTTCAAAGAAGGACAACTTAGGACTACTTGATAGGTTTTTAAACAAGAGTGGGAGCGAGTCATAGGGTAGTAAGCCGAGTGATGGCGTTGTAAATCCCGCAGACTAACGCATGCCCTGAGTTTTTTAGCCTAACTGGAACATCTTAGGAAATCCTTTTAGAACAATCCATCTATCTTATTTTAGAATTTGTTTAGGTCACCTCGGCAACTCATCATCTTCTAGTTTCTGCCATATCTTCTCTAAATCGATCCTCTATAGCGCTGTTTTTCTCTGAAATGTTACCATTTTTTCCAACAATGGTTTTTGGTCTAACCGGGGACTAAGATTTTTAGAAAATCGTTTTTCCGGCCAAACCCCTCCATTTTGGAATTAGATAACAAAATTAATAATTCTCTACAAGAAATAGAAGCTATTCGAGTAAAACAACACAAAGAATTAGAAAATTCTAACAGACGGTTATTCGAAGAATTTGAAGAATTAATGACAAATAAGAATAAAAATAAACAACAATATGAATTTGATAAAGATGCAATAACAGAAAATGATTTTGACGAAGATATACAATCTATATCTACTCAAATTACAACTAATAATACAAAATTTAATTTAATGAATGAAACCCCTTACATATTTATGGAAGATAGTGGTGAAAATTCAAACCTAACTGAAGATAGTAGGTTTTATACAACCAGAGGTAATTATAGACCACAATATACTTATGGAAATTTACCAAGACAAAGTGCTAAAATAGATGCATCAGACAGACCATATGATAAACCTAATTATAGACCTAAAGGAAAAAGAGATTTGAAAAAGTTCTTTGGATAGAGTAATTGTATTGTTATTGGCGAGGAGAAAATTAATACCTAGAATAATTTTGCCTTCAGCATGTTGTATTGGAGTACAAAATGCATGGTTTAAATGGTATGGAGGAGATTGTACATTACAAGGTGTAAGGAAAGTAATGTAAGCGTTTGAAATCATTTTATCATATTGTATAGGTGTGTTAGAAAATCCTACTCCCGTCATAGGTTTATCTAAGATTTTTAAATGTTGTGTACTTATAAGAGAAGGATCGATAACAGTGATAGTGCATCCTGTATCGATGATTGCATTTGTCTCAACATGTTTTTTGTAATGTTTAATTTGTATTCGTGTAGTTACTAGATTACTAAAACGTGGTTTAGTACAAAATTTATCAATATTAAAATCTTGTATCAGTTGTTTTTTAGGTTCTTCTATGGGTATGTCTAAGTTAATTTCTTTTAGTTGTTCTATATCTTCTTCAATTTGTATTATTTTTTGTTCTAAATATTCTAAACATCTATTTATGTTTTTATCATAATAGATTGTATCTGGTTTAGACTTGGAAGTAGAGGCATTGCTAAGATCTAGGTTAAATTTTTGTTTTAAACATTTTGTACAGGCTTCGGCATAACATAAAGAACATTTGCATCTTACTTTAATGGCAGGGTACCATTGACATATGTAGCAGGTATTTGTATCTATTCCTTTTCCTATTTCCCATTGGTGTATACAAGTTTCTTGTTTAATTAAATTGTGTTCTGATGGTTTGAACATAAAATTATAAATACTAGATTGTTTCAGGGAATTTATAAACATATCTAATTGATCAGTTGTTTCTACAGGAAGGTGATCTTCCTCTTCATCACTAGAAATAGGTGAGAGCGGTTGCAAATTGGGTTAAGTTGCCAGCCCGATCTGTGGATGGTCCAGATCTTTTCTTTTTAGATTTTTTTAAGTCCGTCCGCCACATAATGTAGCGGATGATTTTTTGAAAAAAATACCCTCGAACAGTACTATAGTGCTCGTCTACTACATTATGTAGTAGACAAATAAGGCACTAGTCTTTTCTTTCTCTGTCATTCCTCTCATTAATGTTCTGACTTTTTCTCTTTCTCTCTCTTCTCTCACCACTTTTCTGTCTCTTTCTTTCTACTCGTGTCTCTTTCTTTCTCTTTTCTTTCACCACCTTTTTCTCTCTCTCATCCTCCTCTCCCCTCCTCTCTCTCTTTCTCTCTCGCTCTCCCTTCAGGATCCAAACACATGGGCATGGGATTACGTGAGCTCAAAACTGTAGGAAAAATATGTTAGGAGAAGAAAAACTTTTTCTGTTTGGATCAAGAAAAAAAGTAGCTTCAAAAGGAAACTGAAGAAAAAACTCCTTTGCTCATAAGAGAGATATGGTTATGGTTCAACTCAGTGACCTTTTCTTAATTTAAACATTGGTAGTGTCTTGCAAGAAAGAAAAAAAATGGTGGGGGATGTTCTTCAAGGTAATTAGTAGTATCTCAAGTATCAAGCTTAATCATGAGTAATCAAACCACACAATAATCAAACTAGTAAAAAAGGAGTTCTCAAGTGTACATACATATATATATATATATGTATGTATGGATATATAGATGTATATACATATATATATATATATATGTACATATACATACATACATATATATATATATATATATATATATATATATGTATGTATGGGAGCTGATCCGTTGATAGCGCTAGCAAAATAGGAGATTTTGCTAGCACGATCTGGCCGTCCATCGCCCAGATCTTTTTTTTTTCGAAAGCTGTCAGTCGTCCGCTACATAGTGTAGCGGACGGACTTTTTTTTTACCATATTGTCCCTTGTCCTCGTCCACTACACTATATGGTGGATAATTTTTTTGGCCTGACACCATCAGTCAAAAAGTCGTCCGTTACACTGTGTTGCGGACGACTTTCCGACAACTTTTGACTGACACGACTGACACAATTTCAGATTGTCTGTACAATAGATACGGCACACGTCCGCTGCACCGTATCACGAACATTGTTTTTTCTTCTCCTTCAACACAATTTTCTTCTTTTTCAGACTCGCTTCCATTTTTAGCTCCCTTCAAGCTTCGAAATTCCGTCGAATGTTCATTATTTTTCTGACTTTTAGGTTCTTAATTGTGCCGTTTGAGATTTCGTCGATGTTGAGATTGTTGATTGTTAATCGTACTTTTTTTTATTGTTAATCAATATAGAGATTGTTGATTTCGTAACTAAAACAAGTCTTCAGTCGACAATTTATTAAAAACAGGAGATCTTCAACACAATGTATTTGGACGTCCGCTACACTGAGTAGCGGACGAAGAAGCAGAAACAGTCAACTTCAACACTTGAAATTTTTTTCATTTGGACATCCGCTACACTGTGTAGCGAACGGAGAAGCAGAAACAATCAATTCAACACCTTGAAAATTTTTCAGTATTTGGACGTCCGCTACACTATGTAGCGGATAGAGAAGCAGAAACGATCAACTTCAACACTTGGAAAATTTTTCAGTATTTGGACGTCTGCTACACTGTGTAGCGGATGGAGAAACAGAAACGATCAACTTCAACACTTGGAAAATTTTTCAATATTTCGACGTCCGCTACACTGTGTAGCGGACGGAGAAGCAGAAACAATCAACTTCATTACTTAGAAATTTCAGTATTTGGACGTCCACTATACTGTGTAGTGGACGGATACTTTCAACTAAGAAATTCTCAATGAATTTTGTTTCCCACCATTCAATCATTCTCAATGAGAGCAAAAAAACCAACTCTAATCACAAATCAAATGTCCACTGATATGGACACAAATAAATCACTCAATCATTCAACACAAATCAACTGATCCGTACACAAAAAAAATCACAACAATGACAGCTTTCTAAATAAATAATCACGATTTATTAAATAAAATTATTGTAATGGTACAATGTCAACTAGGCGTCCTCATGTTCAGCCGGATGTTCGTCCTTTGACGGATTTTCAATAAACCTAATCTCTCTAGGCCGGCCTTTCAAAATTTGCCAAGTTATCATATATCTAAAGCGTTCTATGCATCCTAAACTCCAGGCGGCCGCCTTGAGGCTCTCAGACCGATAGATGTAATCCATGTACATGCATAGGAAGACGCCGCAGTCCGAAGTATTATGTTGCTTGGGCCTCGTCTTCTTCAATCGGAAATGGAGCTTTGGCCGCGCCGGTACAGGTACACCACGGATAGCATTGACCATGGCACAAAATATATTCTGCAAGAAACAGAAAATGGCGTAAGACACGAGTTAACATTTACAATTGGCAAGTTACAATAAGCATTAAACAATCAACTTCAAGATTACCATAAAGTCCAGCTGGGCTTTATACATCCGCAGCACAGGCATGTGAGGGGGTATCGTCGTGGAGACTGTCGATCACCGATACGACTTTTTCCGTTGGTTCATAGCAAACCAAGTACCAGTGGCTTTCCCCTAGAAATGGGATTAGAAACACGTGGGCAACCATTGAGCTCACTGGACTATCCCTATTCAGATACGCTCGTAGGTTATCAGACGGTCTCCACTGACTCAACTTTTTCTTCCCCCTTCGTTCGACCCACTCATGCCATTCAGCCACTAGGAGGCTATGAAAAAAGGCATCCAACAAAAATACGGCCGGATACTCATTCGGCCGCCCCCGGCCCCTTTCCTTCAGAATCTCCACGTAGGTAGAGATGACGCCGCTGTCTAACCAACTCCCCGGAGCCAGGGAGGACATTTCTCCCCACGAGCAACAGTAATCCATCCCCTTAGGGTGATTCACACTATATAACGCTTTGTCTTGGGGAAACCTGCTAAAATACCGCTCTCTGATAATTTGGCATTTATGCGGCTTTAGGGGCTTCAGTGGATGATGCCCTTGGTGATACTCCTCTCGGGGGTCGACCGGGGGATATTACACTCCTTCGGAGTGTCGACCGGGGGATATTACACTCCTTCGGGGTGTCGACCAGGGGATATTACACTCCTTCGGGGTGTCGACCGGGGGATATTGCACTCCTTTGGGGGGTCGATCGGGGGATATTACCCTCCTTCCGCAACAGATGGTCCCGCCCACGGGACAATGGGCAGTGTCTCGGACAGACTGATGTTTCTGAAACCCCAGTCCTGCGTGACTTGACTCTGAGAGAGGGGTTGGGGTTCTGAGTCCAGAAGCAAAGAGAAGGAGGGCGCACTGTACTCTTCCCACGGCGCTTGAGCCTGGCCCATGGTGCTTGGCGGTCCCCAATCACCACCCATTCCCGGTACAGAGGGACCACCGTATCCCTGGCTCACCCCCAAAGTCTGTCCCGAGGGATCACCGTATCCCGAGCTCACATAAGGGGATTGCCACCCGGGTTCCCCCATTCTCGGGTTGACGCCCGAAGGCTGCCCGGATGCTTGGCGCAAAAAATGGCTGCAGCCATAAGCCAACGATTCGGCCTGTTGGCAAAGCTCCTCGCCCATTGCATCCACCAGATCCTTGCGCTCGCTCAACTTCTGGAAGAAGGCGAACGAGGCATTAACCTACATCCAAAGAGATAATAAATAAGTAACTTCATACACACTTAGAATCATCAAGGTCAATTAAAAGCACTGGTTGGGCAACTTACCAGATTGTATGCCATCTGCTCATCGATCTGACCCCTAGGGTGGTACTTCTCTCCGCGTTCAAACCTTACTGGAGCTACTCTCCTCCGGGTGATGCGGTAGTACCACTCATTGTACTGTTCGATGCTGATCACGGGGTCAGGCTCTGACACAATGGCCGCCAACGTGTCCTGCCAGGAATCCCAAACCTCAAGTTCTCGTGCGCATTCGCCTTGCCAAACCGTCCGACACCCGGTGGGTTCCTGTTACCCCTCATATCGGGCGCATCGGCTGGCAACCCCTGCAGGCACTCAAAATGGCGCATAGCACGATCTGGTAGCTGCCACTCTGCGACCTCGAAGTGGATCAGGGGTGTGCGTTGCAACCCGAAGAGCGTGAAGACGAACGACTCCCCACCCGTCGCGCCAAACTTTTGTACGGTGCCCATCGCATCTGGCCCGGAGATAGCGAGTCGAGCTCCCCCCGATAGTACGTAATGTTATGATGGGGATCGTCTCTCCTCGGGTAGTGGCTGTCCTTCCGGCTGTACTCCCAGGCGCACAACCGAGGCCACACATTATCCGTTCCGTCCCTACGCCTGGGTGCGCCGGTAGCAAGGTGTTCATAAGACCACACCTGAGAGCAAAGACAAATTAAATAAAGTATCGTCAAAATTAAATGTCGATTCAACAAAAAAACAAGCACGTAATGAAGATTTGTATGATATACCTGCAATAGCGAGAGACACGCACATATAGCTTTGGAGTCGGGCCTCGTTGCCTTGTGCAATGCTCGGTACAGGTACGCAAGAGTTGCTGCACCCCAGGCATAATCCCCAACCTCCAGCAGGTTACCCAACAACGGTAAATATTTGACGCTGACTGTATTCTTCGACGTTGTTGGGAACAGAATTGCCCCCATCACCCACAAGAGGAAAGCTTGTGTGTATAGCACAAGCATCTCATCCGTGTAGTTTTCTGGGAGAACCTTGTAGGTATCTACCAACCACTTCAACTTGATACCACCAGTGCTAAATTGATCCTGGGGTATCGAAGTAAAGAAGTCCCTAGCGGTTCTCTTATTCGTTGCTTCCGACGGAGGAGCAATTACCGGCCGTCCCGTCACCGGTAACCCTAAGATGAACCCTACATCTTCTAGGGTAATCGTCATTTCTCCGAGAGGGAAGTGAAACGTATTCGTTTCACTTCTCCACCTTTCAACAAGGGCACCTATTAAGTGCCGGTCAAGGTGTTGAAAGATTTGCCCATGCGTGAAAATCCCAAACCCAAGCCCACGCAGTAACCGTTTCTGGACTTTGTTCAACTTCCAGGCTTTGAAATTATCGGACACTTCTACTGTGTTGAGAAGTGCTCTTTCCTACGAATTAATAAATACAATTTAACCAAAACAAATGGTACACAATGTTCGTAAGAATAGGAAAGTTGATAAAATAAGGATCTTACCCCACCATCCCATAAGAGCGTACTGACATGATTTGCTTGGTCGTATAATACGGAGGGATCTTCTGGTCCAGGGTTAAAATCTATTTTTTTAGGACTGAAATTATGAAAAAATGGCAAGGTTGGAAGCGAATTTTTTTTCAAACATACAGCGCTAGCATGTGCTCACATAAGTTGACATGCTGTATATATGCAAGTGAAATCACATGAACATTTAAGCAATACACAATAAGCAATACACATATATTGACAAACGCTCGCACAATCCACCGCATACATATTCAAAATCATGCATAAGCCGCAATACTCATAACAAACTCTAGATTATGAACGAATAAAGGATTAGAATGTGAACTTACGTGATTGATGAGACGATTAAAGGATTTCTTTGGAAGAAATTGCGCAGATCTACTTGCCAACGCCACTAGAAAAATTGTGAGAAGAAAGATGAATGAGTTTCGAAAAGAGAATGAAACACAATTTTGGTATAGTTAGATTTGTCTACTCCGCTACACAATATCGCGGACGATGGACTGGTGTGACAACTGTCAAAGGGGTTGTGGATGACTTGACCGCTGTCAGTCAAAAAGTCATCCGCAACACAGTGTAGCGGACGACTTTTTGACTGACGGTGTCAGGCCAAAAAAGTTATCCGTCATATAGTGTAGCGGACGAGGACGAGGGGCAAATGGTAAAAAAGTCCGTCCACTACACTATATAGCGGACGACTGACAGCTTTCGAAAAAAAGAGATCTAGGTCGTCCATCCCGAAGGTATGGACGGCCAGATCGCGCTAGCAAAATCTCATATTTTGTTAGCGCTATCAACGGATTAGCTCCCTGTATGTATGTATATATATATATGTGTGTGTGTGTGTGTGTGTATATACATATATATATATATATATATATATATATATATATATGGGAGCTGATCTGTTGATAGCGCTAGCAAAATAGGTAAGTTGCTAGCGCGATCTGGCCGTACACGCGCGATCTGTAGACGGTCCAGAACTTTTTTTTTTTTACATTTTTTTAGTCCGTCCGCCACATTATGTAGCGGACGGTATTTTGACAAAAATACCCTCAAACTTAAAAACAGCTCGTCCGCTACATTATGTAGCGGACGGACTTTTCTGTCATTTTTTTCTCTCTCTTTCTCTCATTAATGCTATGACTTTCTCTCTCTCTCTCTCCCCTTTTTCTCATCCGCTACATTATGTTGCAGACAAGTTTTCTGACATTTTTTTTTCTCTTTCTCTCCTTTCTCTTGGCATCAACTCATTCAGATAGTTCTGGAAACGCATTCCAGAACTCGTAGGAAAGAACGATTTCATTGTATCTTCAATACTTTCTTCATCAAAACTACCACTTGGGTTTTCACCCATTTGCTTAGGTAGCTGGAAATTCATATCCACAAGAGGAAGGAGGCAACTCTGTTGGCTTTGGCCCCAGTTCAGTGGAAGGTTCACCAGGAATTGGGTTCTACTCAGGCAGTTCATCCAGCTTGGCAATGGCATTCTTGGCCTTGTTAATAAGCCAATCTACTGCTTTGCTGGGTCGGTCATAGCCCAACCGGTCCTGCACATCGTAGAACTGAATGGCAAAGCCCCGTGCGGCTCAAAACTCGCACGTAGCCGTATTTATAAATGGTTTCTTTTTAGTGATTCCTCGTGTTGCAGGGTTCCTTGAATTGGACTGTGTGCTTTATGTGGACTTGAATTGCATCTCGGTCAAGCATCTCCAAAAAGCAGAGGGCTTGAATTGCAGCAATTTGTTTCAAAGCTTTTATTTTGATGGTTATCATATGAAAGGAGAAAGAGAGGAAAAGAGGGGAGAGGAGGATGAAAGAGAAGAAAAAAGTGGTGAGAGAAAGAGATAAGTCAGATTGAAGAGAAAGGACATAGAGAGAGGGGAAAAACAAGTCAGAGCATTAATGAGAGAGAGAGAGAGAGAGAAATGTTAGAAAATTAGTCCGCTACATTATGTAGCGGATGAGGGAAAGGAAGAGAGAGAAAAAAAAGTCAGAGCATTAATGAGAGAAAGCAGAGAGAGAGAAAAAAAATGACAAAAAAGTCCGTCCGCTACATAATTTAGTGGACGAGCTATTTTTAAGTTTGAGGGTATTTTTATCAAAATACCGTCCGCTACATAATGTGGCGGACGGACTAAAAAACGTAAAAAAAGATCTAGACCGTCCACAGATCGTGAGTGGACGGCCAGATCACGCTAGCAACTTATCCTATTTTGCTAGCGCTATCAACGGATCAACTATATATATATATATATATATATATATATATATATATATGGGAGCTGATTCGTTAAGAGCGCTAGCAAAATAGGAGATTTTGCTAGCGCGATCTAGCCATCCATTCCGAAGGGATGGACGGCCCAGATCTTTTTTTTTTGGAAGTTGTCATTCGTTCGCTACATAGTGTAGTGGACGGACCATTTTACCATATTGCCCCTCCTCCCTCGTCCGCTACATTGTATGGCGGACAACTTTTTTGGCCTGACACTGTCAGTCAAAAAGTCGTTCGCTACACTGTGTAGCGGACAACTTTTTGACTGACAGTGGTCAAGTTATCTACAACCCCCCTAACAATTGTCACACCAGTTCTGGGGCAACAGGACTGTTGCTTTGTCCTTATCCCACCGTCCGCAATACTGTGTAGCAGACAACTTGACGGTTTTTGTTGTCCACTATACTATGTAGCGGACTTGACCTGTATACAAACCTTTTCCGAAACTCTTATTCATTCTTTCTTTGAAACTCATTCATTCTTTCTTCTCACAATTTTTCTAGCGATGCTGGCAAGTAGATCTACTCAATTTCTTCCAAAGAAATCCTTTATCATCTCATCAATTACGTAAGTTCACAAACCAATCCTTTATTCGTTCATAATCTAGAGTTGTTATGAGTATTGCGGTTTATGCATGGTTTTGAATATGTATGCACTGGATTGTGCTAGCGTTTGTCAATATATGTGTATTGCTTATTATTTGTTCATGTGATTTCACTTGCAAAATCCAATTCCGTGTCTGTTTGTATGTATATACATACATATATATAGCATGTCAACTTATGTGAGCACATGCTAGCGTTGTATGTTTGAGAATTTTTACGCTTCCAACCTTGTTGTTTTTCCATAATTTCAGTTGCAAAAAATGAATTTTAACCCTGGACCAGAAGATCCCTTCGTATTATACGACCAAGCAAACCATGTCAGTACGCTCTTATGGGATGGTGGGGTAAGATACTTATTTTATCAACTTTCTTATTCTTACGAACATTGTATACCGTTTGTTTTGGTTAAATTGTATTTATTAATTCGTAGGAAAGAGCACTTCTCAACACAGTAGAAGTGTCCGATAATTTCAAAGCTTGGAAGTTGAACAAATACCAGAAAAGGTTACTGCGTGGGATTGGGTTTGGGATTTTCACGCATGGGCAAATCTTTCAACACCTTGACCGGCACTTAATAGGTGCCCTTGTTGAAAGGTGGAGAAGTGAAACGAATACGTTTCACTTCCCTCTCGGAGAGATGACAATTACCCTAGAAGATGTAGGGTTCATCTTAGGGTTACCGGTGACGGGGCGGCCGGTAATTGCTCCTCCGTCGGAAGCAACGAATAAGAGAACCGCTAGGGACTTCTTTACTTCGATACCCCAGGATCAATTTAGCACTGGTGGTATCAAGTTGAAGTGGTTGGTAGATACCTACAAGGTTCTGCCGAAAAACTACACGGACGAGATGCTTGTGTTGTACACACAAGCTTTCCTCTTGTGGGTGATGGGGGCAATTCTGTTCCCAACAACGTCGAAGAATACGGTCAGCGTCAAATATTTACCGTTGTTGGGTAACCTGCTGGAGGTTGGGGATTATGCCTGGGGTGCAGCAACTCTTGCGTACCTGTACCGAGCATTGCACAAGGCAACGAGGCCCGACTCCAAAGCTATATGTGCGTGTCTCTCGCTATTGCAGGTATATCATACAAATCTTGATTACGTGCTCGATTTTTTTTTGTTGAATCGACAATAAATTTTGACGATACTTTATTTAATTTGTCTTTGCTCTCAGGTGTGGTCTTATGAACACCTTGCTACCGGCGCACCCAGGCGTAGGGACGGAACCGATAATGTGTGGCCTCGGTTGTGCGCCTGGGAGTACAGCCGGAAGGACAGCCACTACCTGAGGAGAGACGATCCCCATCACAACATTACGTACTATCAGGGGGAGCTCGACTCGCTATCTCCGGGCCAGATGCGATGGGCACCGTACAAACGTTTGGCGCGACGGGTGGGGGAGTCGTTCGTCTTCACGCTCTCCGGGTTGCAACGCACACCCCTGATCCACTTCGAGGTCGCAGAGTGGCAGCTACCAGATCGTGCTATGCGCCATTTTGAGTGCCTGCAGGGGTTGCCAGCCGATGCGCCGGATATGAAGGAGTAGCAGTAAGGTTTAACAGGAACCCACCGGGTGTTGGACAGTTTGGCAAGGCGAATGCGCACGACTTGTGCGCACGAGAAATTGAGGTTTGGGATTCCTGGCAGGACACGCTGGCGGCCATTGTGTCAGAGCCTGACCCCGTGATCAGCATCGAACAGTACAATGAGTGGTACTACCGCATCACCCGGAGGAGAGTAGCCCCAGTAAGGTTTGAACGCGGGGAGAAGTACCACCCTAGGGGTCAGATCGATGAGCAGATGGCATACAATCTGGTAAGTTGCCCAACCAGTGCTTTTAATTGAACTTGATGATTCTAAGTATTGTATGAAGTTACTTATTTATTATCTCTTTGGATGTAGGTTAATGCCTCGTTCGCCTTCTTCCAGAAGTTGAGCGAGCGGAAGGATCTGGTGGATGCAATGGGCGAGGAGCTTCGCCAACAGGCTGAAGCGTTGGTGTTTGGCTGTGGGAATTTTTTGCGCCAAGCATCGGGACAGCCTTAAGGCGTCAACCCGGGAATGGGTTATCCTGGGTGGCAGCCCTCTTATGTGAGCGAGGGATACGGTGATCCCTCGGGACAGACTTCGGGGGTGAGCCAGGGATATGGTGGTCCCTCTGTACTGGGAATGGGTGGTGATTGGGGACCGCCAAGCACCATGGGCCAGGCTCAAGCGCTGTGGGAAGAGTACAGTGCGCCCTCCTTCTCTTTGCTTCTGGACTCGGAACCCCAACCCATCTCTCAGAGTCAAGTCACGCAAGACTGGGGTTTCGAAAACATCAGTCTGTTTGAGACACTGCCCATTGTCCCGTGGGCGGGACCATCTGTTGCGGAAGGAGGGCAATATCCCCTGATTGACCCCCCCGAAGGAGTGCAATATCCCCCGGTCGACCCCCGAGGGCAATATCGCAAAGGGCATCCATTGAAGCCCCTAAAGCCGCATAAATGCCAAATAATCAGAGAGCGTTATTTTAGCGGGTTCCCCCAGGACAAAGCGTTATATAGTGTGAATCACCCGGAGGGCATGGATTACTGTTGCTCGTGGGGAGAAATGTCCTCCCTGGCTCCGGGGAGTTGGTTAGACAACGGTGTCATCTCTACCTACGTGGAGATTCTGAAGGAAAGGGGCGGGAGCGGCTGAACGAGTATCCGGCGTATTTTTTGTGGATGCCTTTTTTCATAGCCTCCTAGTGTCTGAATGGCATGAGTGGGTCGAACGAAGGGGGAAGAAAAAGTTGAGCCAGTGGAGACCGTCGGCTAACCTACGAGCGTATCTGAATAGGGATAGTCCAGTGAGCGCAATGGTTGCCCACGTGTTTCTAATCCCATTTTTAGGGGAAAGCCACTGGTACTTGGTTTGCTATGAACCAATAGAAAAGTCGTATCGGTGATCGACAGTCTCCACGACGATACCCTCCACATGCCTGTGTTGCGATGTACAAAGCCCAGTTGGACTCTATGGTAATCTTACGATTGTTGTTTAATGCTTATTGTAACTTGCCAATTGTAAATGTTAACTCGTGTCTTACGCCGTTTTCTGTTTCTCGCAGAATATATTTTGTGCCATGGTCCATGCTATCCGTGGTCTACCTGTACCGGCGCGGCCAAAGCTCCATTTCCGATTGAAGAAGAGGAGGCCCAAGCAACATAATACTTCGGACTGCGGCGTCTTCCTTTGCATGTACATGGATTACATTTGTTGGTCTGAGAGCCTCAGGGCGGCCGCCTGGAGTCAAGAATGCATAGAACGCTTTAGATATAGGATAGCTTGGCAAATTTTGAAAGGCCGGCCTAGAGCGGTTAGGTTTATTGAAAATCCGTCTAAGGACGAGAATTCGGCTCAACATGAGGACCCCAGTTGACATTGTACCATTACAATAAATTTTTTAATAAATTATGATTATTTAGAAAGCTGTCATTGGTATGATTTGATTTGTGTTGAGTTCAGTTGATTTGTGTTGAAGATGTTGATTGATTGATTTGACTGATTTGTGTCTATATTAGTGGACATTTGATTTGGGTTGATTTGATTAGATTTTGATTTAAGTTATTTTTTTGCTCTCACTGAGAATGATTGAATGGTGGGAAACAAAATGAGAGAAAATTTTTTAGCTGTCGATGTTTAGAGTTTCTGCTTCTCCGTCCGCTACACAGTGTAGCGGACATCCAAAACAGAAAATTTTCCTAAGTGTTCAAGTTGAGGGTTTCTGCTTCCCCGTCCGCTACACAGTGTAGCGGACGTCCAAAGACAAAAATTTTCTAAGTGTTGAAGTTGAGAGTTTCTGCTGCGACATCCGCTACACAGTGTAGCGGACATCCATTGACCCAAAAAAAATTTAAGTAATGAAGTTGAGAGTTTTTGTTTCTCCGTTCGCTACACAGTGTAGCGGACGTCCAAATACAAAAAAAATTTCTAAGTATTGACGTTAAGAGTTTCTGTTGATCTGTCTGCTACACAGTGTAGCGGACTTAGAGGGAACAAAATTTTTTTATGTGGGGGAACAAAATGGGGGAAAATTTTCTAAGTGTTGAAATTGAGAGTTTCTGCTTCTCCGTCCGCTACACAGTGTAGCGGACATCCAAAGACGAAAATTTTCTAAGTGTTGAAGTTCAAAGTTTCTGCTTCTCCGTCCGCTACACAGTGTAGCGGACGTCCATAAACCCAAAAAATTACTAAGTGTTGAAGTTAAGAGTTTCTGCTTCGCCGTCATTATACAGTGTAGCGGATGTAGAGGGAACAAATTTTTTTAAGTGGGGGAACAAATGAGAGAAAATTTTTTAAGTGTTGACGTTGAGAGTTTCTGCTGCGCCGTCCGCTACACAGTGTAGCGGACGTAGAGGGAACAAATTTTTTTTTAAGTGTTGGAGATCAAAATTTCTGTATTTGGACGTCCAAATGACCGACCATGACAACCTCAATATCTCAAATGCACGATTAACAATAAAAAATCATCAATTAACAACCTAAAATCAATGATCAATAATCACAATTCTCTAATACAAAATTAACAACCTTAAATTAGTTCAAATAACACAAAAATTTTCAAACTACACAATTGTTCAAAATAACACAAAATTAGGGCTCAGAGTTCAACATTGGGGGAAAGTTTTTTCACAAGTGCTATGGTCAAACACCGTCACTTGAAAATGCATATGCCCCTTGTGTTCAAAGATTACAAAGTCCCCTTCATTGAGGTCGTGCTGCTCGCATAAATTGCTCCAACCCTTTTCGAAACAAATTTGCTATTGGCTGCACTTCTTCTTGATTTTAACAAGCCATGACCCCTTGCGGCTGGTTAAAGTTGCTTCGAACCAAAGTGTGGTAAGCAATCTGCAAAAGGCTACCGGTATGGCCTATCACATTCAATATAATACAGGTAAGTTTTTAACCAAAGATAAAACTTTTAACACACACAAAAACACATAGAAAGAGGGATGGCCTACAAGTTCTGTATGAAACCCAGGCATCATGACCTTGAAGAAGTGTCTGCCGACTGAAACGTTCCTGTTCACCGAAGCAAAAGCCATCAGGACGGTCGCCGAAGAGGAGGTCGCGGGTGGGTGAGATGTTCGAGACAGAGAAGTTTGACGGGAGAAAGAAGAAAGGCCGATCTGATTGGTATTTAAAGAAGTTTGACACGTCCGCTACATTATGTAGCGGACATAAGGCATACCAAGAGTTTTGTTGTCCGCTATATTGTGCTGCGGACTGTCCGCTATATTGTGCTGCGGACTGTCCGCTATATTGTGCCACGGACACTCTAGAAAACTAAAATTTTGGATTTCTGCTGCGCCGTCCGCTACATAGTATAGCGGACGGGGCAAATAAAAAAATCTAAAGTTAGATTTGATGGCGACTTTAATAGGTCCATCAGAAATAACCTTCCAGTCTTCGGTCGAAAGATAATCTCATCAAAAAAATATTACGCATTATTACAAATGTCAAACAGACTTGATGGCTTATACAAATACAAAAAACTAAAGGTCCACTGCAGTTGCTTCTTCCTCATCTTCGGCGTCATCTTCTTCCTCGTCTTGCAAACCCCCTGGACTTATCCCCAGTGCCTTGTAATGGTTCCGCTTGTCATGGTCGGTCATTTTGTTGCACAATGCACACCTTCTCAGCTTTTTAGGTTGAGTTGCCTGTTCAATAGAGCTCTTCATCCGCGTAGATCTCTTGCGGCCTTTCGTTTGCGATATAATTGGGTCCAAAGGCCGGATATCATTGTCGTCTTCCTCCCCCGGCTCGTCATCTTCTGATCCCGTTGTAGGCTCAGTGTCAACCGCATTGCTGACTGAAGCTGCTTCCAACTGGTCGACGATGGGCTCTTGCTGCTGAGCTACCTCGAGGAGATGTTTATATCCGGCCATTGTAGCAGCACCTTTTACGGACAAACGGGTGAACATTGTCACCAGATGATTATACCGCAACGTCTCTGATTCTTCAAAGTCAGTATACGGGTGCTCCGGAAAGGCAATGGTACCGTGCAACCTGTTTGCACCTTTCGTCCACCGTGGCAGGACATATTTATCGGGGATTGTCCTGATATTCTTCTGGGTGAAAAACCGCAGAATGTGTCTACACAGGATGCCATGGAACTCAAACTTCTTGCAAACACATGTCACCGAATCCGTCAATGTGTCATGGCTCACCGTATAAATTCTGCGCAGCTTCTCAGGGACGAGGTCATTCACGAGCGAATAAACCTTGTACTCACGCGTAGACATTTCTGCCACCTTGTTTATACTGTATCGTCCCGATTTTCACAGCTCTACTTGGTATAGCAAGAAGATCTCCTTCGTATAGACTTTGGCACCGTTCAGCTCCAGCGGGGTCTCAAGCAACCTTCTCCTTTGTTTGTACGTTGTTGCAAAGTCTGTAGCCCTTTCTTTTACGAACAACGAAGCTACCGCTTTTTGTGCGGATGCAACGAAACTCTTCAAATTGGTAGCTGTACCCACATAACTATCGAACGTGGCATTCATAGATTCACTCCTGCCCGTCGTTTTCATGCCCGCTGAAAAATACCTCCTCGTGTAAATGCCAATCCATTGCTCTTTGCGCTCGTACAAGTGTTGGAGCCACTCGTTGTCATGCAATGAATAATCCCGAACAAGCTTTTCCCACCTCTCCTCGAATTCCTCAATCGTTAACGACTTGTTAACGCACTTGTCAAAATTCTGTTTAAAGTCTGGATACTTTGCGTACACGTGATGCAGACGTTCAGGGTATTTGTTGCTTATGTGCCAAGTGCACAAGTTGTGCCGGGTGTCTGGGAAGACGGTAGCAATAGCCTTCTTCATTGCCAAATCTTGATCGGTGATGATCACTTTGGGTGCTTTGAAGTTCATTGCTTCCAGCCACGTCCTAAACAATCATACAAAAGAACCCTCGCTCTTGTCCCTTAACAAGGCGAACCCGAATAGGATGGAGTGACAATGATGATTGATGCCCGTGAAAGGAGCGAACGACATCGAGTACTTGTTGGTACGATATATGGTGTCGAAAGTCACAATATCCCCAAAATGCTTATAAGCTAGCCTCGAACGACCGTTGACCTACAAAATTGTATTAACTCGATGCTCGTCATCAAGTTTATAATCGAAGGTAAACTGCGGGTCCTCCATCTGCATCCGTTTCAATAGGCTCATTGTAGATTGAGCATCATTAAGGTCATACGCGGCTCGTCCATGGGTTCGGACTGCGTTATGAACGTCTGTCGTGTTGAAGTTTAAATTTTGAATTCCCCCAGCTTGTTCAGCAAGAACATTAACAATCTCAGTAGGTCTAATTCGCACATTTCTCATTGTGTGAATTAGGCTCCTCGTGACCTTACCTATCTTCTTGTGTTGATGCATCTGACTCACCTTAGAAGGAATTACTAATGGGTGATTGTGTGCCAGTTCAAGGCTAGTAATAAGCCAATGATCTTGCTTGGGTTTGCAGCTTACGATCATCTTGACCTGGCAATTTATGGGCTCAAAGCAGTCTCGTCTTCTACGCGAATATCCTATTTCGTCATCACTGTCATCATTGCATGCGTGTGTCTCATTTTGCTGTGGATTTCTACCCCTATGACACTCGTATAAGCGAGAGCATATCTTTTTTGTTACGTTGCTTGTTCTTGTAATCTTTATTCTAATGCCAAAACTAACCCTCAATAAATACGCTTGAAAACATTCTTCAGCTTCTTCCAATGTTTGAAACGTTCATCTTAGATACATATCACTAGCATCTACGGGGACGTTGGAGCTCGACACGAAATTAGACATTGTGAAACAAGACCTGTGAGAAATAGACTACGCTTAACAATTAAATGACATTTCTAACTGAAAATATTATCTAAAAATTACCTTGGCGAATAGACCAATTTAAGATGACAAACATACCATATACATAATCTCAAAAATGTCTCCAAATTAATAATTATTAATTTATTAAACATAAAAAAATTAAAATTACTAAGATAAATAGACAAATTCATCATGCCAAAATACAACAAACATATCTCAAAAAATTCGAATTTAAATAGGATAAATTTTTCGAAGTTAGCGAACCTAAAAAAATTGAATTAAACTATAATGATTTATTTAAAGTTAACAAATTATACCTTTTTGATGAACATCATGTCTAGAACATCACAAAAAAATCTAGAGTAGAACATCACAAATTAATGAATAGAGTGACAAATTCTAGAACATAAAAAAATCTATACTTTTTTGTCCAAACAAATAAATTATACTTTACCGGTCAATTCATAAAGAAAACTTCACCATTCACAAACTGACCTTACTTGAATGAAGCTTGAAGCAAGTGTTACTTGAAACTTGAAGGGAGCTGAAAATGGAAGCAAGTCTGAAGGAGAAGAAAATTGTGCTAAAGGAGCTGAGTAGCTTTAGGCAATACTGTCTGCAATACTGTGCAGCGGACGTGTGCAGAATTAATGGTACAGACAAGTCTGGAATTGTGTCAGTCGTGTCAGTCAAAAAGTTGTAGAAGTTGTCCGCTACACAGTGTAGCGGATGATTTTTTGACTGACAGTGTCAGGCCAAAAAAGTTGTCCGCCATACAGTGTAGCGGACGAGGGAGGAAGGGCAATATGGTAAAAAGGTCCATCCGCTACACTATGTAGCGGACGACTGACAGCTTCCGGAAAAAAAAAGATTTAGACCGTCCATCCTTTCGGGATGGACAACCAGATCGCCCTAGCAAAATCGTTTTG